>MU123751.1:16120-135947 GCA_014904935.1 Melanogaster broomeanus | reverse complement strand
AAGGACCCGCCCATCCACGAACACCCAATCATGATTTCCAGCATATGTTCGAACTTCGACCAGTGGTAGCCTGTCATTGCAGCGTGTAGGAAGAGGAAATAAGTAATGAAGTACCACAATAGATTTGAACGTTGGCAGGATTTACCTGGCAATGGCCCGGGGAGACCACGAGCGACATTGTTCGTTCTCGTCCAAGTGACCGCGATCATGATAGTCGCGTAGACTCCGCGATCCTTGAAGCTTGAAGAGGCTCTGCTCATTCAAGTTGTTGCAACCCTGCCAGTGGTGTTGAGGCCCTGAGGTTGAGGCAGAATAATCTGTTCCTTATAGTGTGATATGGCCAAGGGACTGTACGCTTGTCCACGCCGCCGCACGGCATGGAATTCTTCTCTTCCTTCTTTTCCCATCGATGCGCTTCGTCGGGCTAGGACGTTTACGGGAACGTGGCATTGGCTAACAGGTCACAGGTAATCACGACATTTCACCGAGGAAGCTTGCCTATATATAATATCTCCAGTGATAGAGCACTCGACTTCACTTGAATCATATCCCTGTAACAGCCAGATGTCATTTAGTATGGCTCTGCAAGGTGCGATCATGGTGGCGTTTTGCTACTCTTGTTCGCATACCTCCTCGGGAGAAATTTCCTTGCCAAACATCCCCTTGACAATATCCCTGGTCCTTCTCGCCAACACTGGTACTGGGGTACGCAGAGATCATTGGGGCACAGTCCAAGTTATTACGCGAGTAGCAGTGCTCACGGGTGCTCACCAGGTAACATTCGACAAATCTCCGATCCTTATGGGTGGGATTACCTGCAGATGCTCACTGATCGCTACGGTCATATTGTGAAGATTCATGGGCTGTTTGGTGTGAGTGCAAATATTTGTCTGACGACATTCAAGTCCTACTGACATCAGTCGGTCGTATGGCAGACAAAGCTGCTATCCGTGTCTGATCCCAAAGCACTACACCACATAGTCATGAATGAGCAAAACATATACGAAATCGATCATGGTGCCATCGCGTTTGTCATTTAGGAGGTAATTCCGAATGTGTCCTGACATGATTCTCGCCCAGAATAAACAGGATCGTCTTTGGGATGGGATTGTTATCGACCCTTGGTAAGTACTTCGTGACTGATGGTCCATCCTATTCAACTGACAGACCATTTTACTGACTTACGATAGGTGACCACCACCGGAAACAGAGAAAGTTGCTCAACCCTGTTTTCTCCATCAACCACATGCGACACATGGTTCCGATCTTCAGAGACATTGCCACAAATGTCAGGACATCGATTATCCGGACAGCTAACACTTGACACTCACAAGCCGATAGTTGCGTAGTGCCATTGCCGAGCAAGTGAAACGCGGACCACGAGAGGTAAACATGCTGGAGTGGCTAACCCGGACCGCTCTCGAACTCATTGGCCAGAGCGGTCTTGGATATTCATTTGACGATCTCAAGGGCAGAGAAAATCCGTACTCCAAGGCTGTCAAGAGACTTGCGTAAGTGATTGACATGTACCGAATAATCCATCAATTCATGGATCTGTTAGACCAGCCTTGTTCCAGATGTTCTCTGCAGAACGGTTCCTCCCATACCTAGTGAAGATCGGTCCCCCGAGCTTCCGAAAGTACATTGTGAAGAATGCGCCTTGGAAACTAGTGCGAGAAATTAGCAGCGTCGTTGATGTTATGGATAAGACATGTATCGACGTCTTCGAAGCGAAAAAAAAGGCACTTGCAGAAGGTGACGAAGCTGTGGTGCAGCAAGTTGACCAAGGCAAAGATATCATGAGCATACTTTGTAAGTGATCTCATCTACAATCGTCCCATGTCAGGGGTCCAATGTATGTGCTGCAGTGAGAGAAAACACGGCCGCCTCGGAGGAAGATCGTCTCTCGGACGCAGAGTTGCTCGGTCAGATGGGTGAGTCATGTAGCTTCGCTAACGAGTCACTAACCTGATGCGTTGATACGCAAGTACTATGGTCTTTGCAGCCATGGACACGACCTCAGGGCCCTTTCTCGCATTTTGCTGACTCTGGCACAGCACCCTGACGTGCAGGAGAAAGTGCGAGAGGAATACAAGCAAGCTAAAGCCGAGAAAGGGGAGCTGGATTATGACGACCTTGTCAATCTTCCATATCTCGATGCAGTTTGCAGAGAAACACTGCGGTTGTAAGCAACCTTCAACCTTTTATAACTTGGAGAATGTGATACTTACCAGACCAAAGATACCCACCCATCACACGGACTCACAGGACGTGAGTAACCCCTGCTCGTCTCAGATCTGACATGTAAAGTTTTTCATTGTTGAACCCCTTCCATCTAGGACGGCCGAAGATTCCGTTCTTACGTTCTCTACGACCATCAAGGGCGTAGACGGAAGAGAGATCAACGAGGTACTGGTACCTAAGAATACTCAAGTTCTTATTTCCATTCTGGCGTGCAATCGCAGTCGCGAACTGTGGGGTGAAGATGCATTGGAGTGGAAGCCCGAACGCTGGCTCTCTCCACTTCCGTCAACTGTGACGGGAGCGCAAATTCCTGGGGTCTATTCTCACTTGTATGTGTCCCCGATTTCGTGTCTGATTTCGTATTCATGATCATCCTCGTTTGCCAGGATGACATTCTTCCGGAGGTGGAAAGTCCTGCATGTAAGCAATTGGACGGGATGCCTAGTTCCCCTTTGCGATTTACTGATGCGTAGCTGCAGCGGCTTCAAGTTTTCTCAGCTAGAGATGAGTAAGTCCTAGTTCTTCCCAGTCGATTCCGATGCGCGATCTCATTCTACTCTTTCCACGCAGAGGTCGTACTGACCACGCTGCTCGAGTCCTTCAAGTTCACGCCTACGCAAGAGATCGCATGGACCCTTGGGTTATCAACTCCGAAGGTCAAAGACTCCAAGGATGCGTCATATAGACTTCCGCTTCGTGTTAGCTGATTAGCGACCAGGATGGTTAGTCATCATCCTGTCTACTGCGTATGAAACTGTATTTTTGTCCATGCGTTTATGTACTTTGATACACCCCAAGTACCCCTTCTATGATATTTTTCTACCTAGACCCAGCTCCGAGTGTCTGACTCTGTATTATCATGTATATGATCTGGGGCTTGTACAATATTTCTCTTGGAATGTGTACCCAACTGGCCATTCAATGTGTTGACTGCTAGCGATTTCGAGGATCTGTAGACCGCCGGCGGGGGCGATGAAGGGCGAACGATATTCCATATTTTTTCCTCGTGACGAGACGTCTGGCATTGTAAGTCTGACTATCTGCACAACAGGCCACTAGGCCCTGATTTGTCAAGTTTAGTTTATCTCGCCCTCACGAAGCCAGGTAAAACTGCTAAAAGTCTCGAGGTAGCCGTTGTGCACTTCTTCCTTGACATGGGTCTCCCGCAGAGTTTGAGTTCAACCTTGGACTCAGCCCCAGCGCTTCATCATCGCGCCCGCAGCGACCTCAGTGCGTTCTCCCGACTTTCAGTCACACATACGACATCATAACCAACTAAAGACGTGACAAAAGATATAAGAGCCAGCGTAACGTAGGTGAAGCACACTGCCCACTACAGCAGAGGCAGGGGCGGAGTATATAATCAACATTAATGTCATTCTACTTCATCGATAACTCAATTTCGTTCAACTGCTTTAGAAGCACTCTGTGAAAATAAGGTGCGTAAGAGAAATGCACTACGATCGCGAGGTGGAAGAGAATACGTACTGCGGTGAACAATTCCAGGACCAGACTCGTCGTACTCTTGCTTGGAGCACCACAAGTTTTGGAAGGTACTGAGGGAGGCAAGGATAGAACCACCGATCCAGACAGAGTATTTCCGCCTCAGGAGGAGCAACGATCTTGACCTGATGAGATGGAGATTAGTTGAATATCTTCTAACTAATATATTCAGATGACGAACCTTCATGCTCGCCGGTGAGAGCGAAGTCAACTCCTTCTGCATACGATCGGCAATACCAGGGGAACATGGTAGTACCACCAGAGAGTACAACATTGCCGTACAGGTCGCGACGGATATCAAGATCACACTTGAAGATCGAATTGTACCTAGATTCAGGGAGAGTAAGACAGGGAAACGCGTGAACCTAGTTCCACCACTTACGTAGTCTCGTGAATACCAGCGGCCTCGAGGCCAAGGAAGGAGGGCTGGAAGAGCGCCTCAGGTGCACGGAACCTAATAGTGACCGATGGTTAAATGATGTCATTCAACATATGAAAGTAGATGCGTTACCGCTCGTTACCGATGGTGATAAACTTGGACCATCGGGAAGTTCGTAGCTTTTCTCAAGTGCAGACGATTGAGCAGCCGTCTGCATTTCTTGATCGAAGTCGAGGGCAACTAACAGAGCTTCTCCTTGATGTCACGGACAATTTCACGCTCGGCGGTCGTCGTGAACGAGTAACCACGTTCGGTCAAGTTCTTGATCAAGTAATCAGTCAAATCGCGTCCAGCGAGATCGAGACGGAGGATCGCATGAGGAAGAGCGAAACCCTCATAGATGGGAACCGTGTGCGTCACACCGTCACCGGAGTCCACTGACGATACCAGTCGTTCGACCGGAGGCATACAACGACAACACAGCCTGGATGGCAACATAGAATGCGGGTGCATTGAAAGTCTCGAACATGATCTGCGTCATCTTTTCGCGGTTAGCCTTAGGGTTGAGGGGAGCCTCCGTGAGCAAAACCGGTGGCTCCTCAGGGGGCAACACGAAGTTCGTTGTAGAAGGTGTGGTGCCAGATCTTCTCCATGTCGTCCCAGTTCGTCACGATACCATGCTCAATGGGGTACTTCAAAGTGAGGATACCACGCTTTGATTGTGCTTCATCACTGAGAATTTCGGATAAGCCACTCGCACCCACAGAAGAGCAGCTCTACGTACCCAACGTATGAGTCCTTTTGGCCCATACCAACCATCACACCCTGATGACGGGGACGGACCAACGATAGAGCTGAGAATGAATCATTATACAATGTCAGTGAGACGATACCCTCAACCACTTACGGGAACACGGCACGGGGGGCATCGTCGCCTGCAAACGAGTTAGTACACACGATCGGCGGTAGTCAGAGTGTCTGTCTGTACCAGCGACTAGAAGAAGTTGCTGAGTGAGCATTCAGAACACTAATCAGCACCAGACACTTACAGCCAGCCTTGCACATGCAGAACCATTGTCAATAACCTGTCCGTGTTGATTGGAGTTAAACGCAGGGTGCTGGAAATGTCGGGACATGGAAGCACTCACGAGGGCTGCAACTTCATCTTCCATGATAATTGTCGTAAATGGGATAAAGAGTAGATCGGAGGTGTTGAAGAGATGATGAAGATGAAAGTGATGAAGTCGGAGTATTTCACAGATTCGGAAGGTCAGAAGGCGGTGACTTCCCGCAAGCCACCCTCCAAAATAGGAAAATATTATTTTCTCCCAAAATTTCTGCGCATTCTGAGCTAACCACTTTGGCCTCAATTTTGTGTTATTTATACCAATTTGCTAGTACAGAATTTCGCCTGTGCGCTGCGCTCAGAGTTGTGGACCACAAGGGACGAGAATATAATGCCTTGGGATGGTGCCAAGGGACAAGGTCACAGTCACCTGCTAGTTCATGCGAGTGATTTACACTCATGATGCTCGTTGTTCAGCGATCCTGTTTCGGTGAGTCCGTGTCAAAGACACAACACCCTCGGGTCCAATCACATGCAATAGCCAAGTACTCACACTGTATGTCGTACGAGGGTAGTATGCGCACAAATGATGCTCTCTAGTTGCACTTAGCGGGCTGATCACTAGATAAGTACTAGTAAGTGGCGTTATCCTGTCGCATCATTGATGGACAGAGGTGATGTGTTTCATGATCACTGATTAGATGAGGCAACCACACTAGCGCTGTCGACGTGCACATAGCATCGTTCGTAACGGCTTCCCACTGCGGCGTCCATGCACCTAATCTTGATCATGATGCGCCACTGCCATTGCTCGCTCTTGCACTGCTTCGTGCCCATTACTATGCCTGCCATATCGGGTTGATCGCCAGATGCTGCTCTTTGTAGCATCGACTTTCTCGTGCACGGGGTGAACGCTTCTTTCAAGTTGGCACCACGAAGAAGTAGCTCCGAAATAAGGGGAATGTACCACCGGAGTAAAGGACCTCCTTGTCTATGATATTCCTCCGGGTCCGGAGGCCCCAAGGCTTTCACAGCATGGGCACTAGCACCACAGTAGGCAGGCAGCGCAGCACGATTGGCCCAAGCCCCAGCCAAACCCTCCCCAGCCAAGAACACGTACCACGCAGGAGAAAAGGTTCTGCCCGTGCACCCTGGCCAAGCTCCCTTCACATATTACCGAATGCACAGGTACTGCGGAGACCCCACCGCAGTCGGCGCTTTACTGTACACCTTACAAGCATGCTCGTGTGTGGTGTGCTGCGGCGCGTCGGAGGTCACCTTTCCCAAAGATGATGCAATTAATGCTTCTCGACCACGGACGCGGCTGTTTCTAAATACTAGGCCCCGTAGTAGATACCAGCGATTACTACCTTAACGTACTTTCCCTTCATCAACAGGTACATGTTTTGACTACCCTCCTAAGTCTCGAGTCTCATTATATACACAACTTGGACCCGTCCACCTTCCTTTACGATAACTTATTCAAGACCCTACCACTCCTCAAGAAGGGGCATCTCGGCCATTGATGGCACAATAAGTGCATAATGTACAACGTCATAGATAGATGAGGAATATATTACATTCTTCCGAAGACCTCCGCTCAGATATCCGTTCCAGGGCCTGTCATAGATACGGGCAGTAAATGCCATGGAAGCAATGCCTACGATGGCCCTCCATGCTCGCCCTTCCAACCTCCTTCATGGTCCTCGCATCTAACACCAATAAATTAACTCTTCTCCTCGTAACCATCGAGCACTGACGCTGATAAGTACACCGTCGTCCTCCGCTGTTACTCTCGGGTCAGCGACAAAGATCGGCTCGCCAGGGCTATGGCCCTGGACAGACCAATATGTTGGCGTATGCGTCTCCATGTCGTATTTAACAAATACCATCAAAGAACGTGCTCATGTCCGATCACAGAGACCGTAGATATACCGCGGAAGGCTTGGTGAGGAAACGAGGGTTCATGGCAGGAGTCGCATGAGTGGCTGTGCTCCGCAGTGTGCACAGTGATCGCTTTACGGGGCTCCGGAGGGAGCAGCAGCAGGTCACAGCGGGTAAACCGCCAGCGACGCAAGAACACGTCACAGTTCTGCGCTTCTCACCTACATATATCGAGCGAGGCAAGAGAACGTGATCTAATGTTGTTGAAGTAGAACCGTTTGATAACGTCGAGGTTCTTGTACATCGAGATGTCGGCGACGATGTCGATTTGTGAGGGGTCTGTAGGAGAGGTTTCCTCCCAGGCATGACGGTGTGGAATGAGAAGAAAGGGATCGCACTCATATTTGCGACGACACCTTTTCCGTATTTGCGGTCGATGACATACCATAGAGCTTCTTCGAAGGATTCGAAGGGAGCGATAGCCGTCAGGATGTTCTTCTCCCATAGTATCTTGGCGCCTCCCCACGAGTACTGAGCTCCCCAAACACAACTGTAATTCTCCGTGATCAGTGGAGGAGTGCAGGTATGCACCCGGTGCGTCAGTGACCGTCGCCAGATGTCTGTCTTGCCCGTAGCGGCAGATACGCGAAATATTCTGTAGAATGGAAGTGCGACCAAAAGCAAGGTTGTAGTTGAAGATGTCTCCTGTGACTGGGTCGGATTTGGCATGAGCTGCGGAAGGATGCCGGTGAGCTCGGGGATGGAGGACTGCTGCGTGGCAAGGCCCAGGCTCTAGTGTTTCGGGGTCAATTTCGCGGAATTCAATATCTCCTTAACAGGTCACAGGTAATCACGACATTTCACCGAGGAAGCTTGCATATATATAATATCTCCAGTGATAGAGCACTCGACTTCACTTGAATATCCCTGTAACCGTCCAGATGACATTTAGTATGGCTCTGCAAGGTGCGATCATGGTGGGCGTTTTGCTACTCTTGTTCGCATACCTGCTCGGGAGAAATTTCCTTGCCAAACATCCCCTTGACAATATCCCTGGTCCTTCTCGCCAACACTGGTACTGGGGTACGCAGAGATCATTGGGGCACAGTCCAAGTTATTACGCGAGTAGCAGTGCTCACGGGTGCTCACCAGGTAACATTCGACAAATCTCCGATCCTTATGGGTGGGATTACCTGCAGATGCTCACTGATCGCTACGGTCATATTGTGAAGATTCATGGGCTGTTTGGTGTGAGTGCAAATATTTGTCTGACGACATTCAAGTTCTACTGACATCAGTCGGTCGTATGGCAGACAAAGCTGCTATCCGTGTCTGATCCCAAAGCACTACACCACATAGTCATGAATGAGCAAAACATATACGAAATCGATCATGGTGCCATCGCGTTTGTCATTTAGGAGGTACATAATTCCGAATGTGTCCTGACATGATTCTCGCCCAGAATAAACAGGATCGTCTTTGGGATGGGATTGTTATCGACCCTTGGTAAGTACTTCGTGACTGATGGTCCATCCTATTCAACTGACCATTTTACTGACTTACGATAGGTGACCACCACCGGAAACAGAGAAAGATGCTCAACCCTGTTTTCTCCATCAACCACATGCGACACATGGTTCCGATCTTCAGAGACATTGCCACAAATGTCAGGACATCGATTATCCGGACAGCTAACACTTGACACTCACAAGCCGATAGTTGCGTAGTGCCATTGCCGAGCAAGTAAAACGCGGACCACGAGAGGTAAACATGCTGGAGTGGCTAAGCCGGACCGCTCTCGAACTCATTGGCCAGAGCGGTCTTGGATATTCATTTGACGATCTCAAGGGCAGAGAAAATCCGTACTCCAAGGCTGTCAAGAGACTTGCGTGAGTGATTGACATGTACCGAATAATCCATCAATTCATGGATCTGTTAGACCAGCCTTGTTCCAGATGTTCTCTGCAGAACGGTTCCTCCCATACCTAGTGAAGATCGGTCCCCCGAGCTTCCGAAAGTACATTGTGAAGAATGCGCCTTGGAAACTAGTGCGAGAAATTAGCAGCGTCGTTGATGTTATGGATAAGACATGTATCGACGTCTTCGAAGCGAAGAAAAAGGCACTTGCAGAAGGTGACGAAGCTGTGGTGCAGCAAGTTGATCAAGGCAAAGATATCATGAGCATACTTTGTAAGTGATCTCATCCACAATCGTCCCATGTCAGGGGTCCAATGTATGTGCTGCAGTGAGGGAAAACACGGCCGCCTCGGAGCAAGATCGACTCTCGGACGCAGAGTTGCTCGGTCAGATGAGGTGGGTCATGTAGCTTCGCTAACGAGTCACTAACCTGATGCGTTGATACGCAAGTACTCTGGTATTTGCAGCCATGGACACGACCTCAGGGGCCCTCTCTCGCATTTTGCTGACTCTGGCACAGCATCCTGACGTGCAGGAGAAAGTGCGAGAGGAATACAAGCAAGCTAAAGCCGAGAAAGGGGAGCTGGATTATGACGACCTTGTCAATCTTCCATATCTCGATGCAGTTTGCAGAGAAACACTGCGATTGTAAGCAACCTTCAACCTTTTATGACTTGGAGAATGTGGTACTTACCAGACCAAAGATACCCACCCATCACACGGACTCACAGGACGTGAGTAACCCCTGCTCGTCTCAGATCTGACACGTACAGTTTTTCATTGTTGAACTCCTTCCATCTAGGACGGCCGAAGATTCCGTTCTTACGTTCTCTACGACCATCAAGGGCGTAGACGGAAGAGAGATCAACGAGGTACTGGTACCTAAGAATACTCAAGTTCTTATTTCCATTCTGGCGTGCAATCGCAGTCGCGAACTGTGGGGTGAAGATGCATTGGAGTGGAAGCCCGAACGTTGGCTCTCTCCACTTCCGTCAACTGTGACGGGAGCGCAAATTCCTGGGGTCTATTCTCACTTGTATGTGTCCCCCGATTTCGTGTCTGATTTCGTATTCATGATCATCCTCGTTTGCCAGGATGACATTCTCCGGAGGTGGAAAGTCCTGCATGTAAGCAATTGGACGGGATGCCTAGTTCCCCTTTGCGATTTACTGATGCGTAGCTGCAGCGGCTTCAAGTTTTCTCAGCTAGAGATGAGTAAGTCCTAGTTCTTCCCAGTCGATTCCGATGCGCGATCTTATTCTACTCTTTCCACGCAGAGGTCGTACTGACCACGCTGCTCGAGTCCTTCAAGTTCACGCCTACGCAAGAGATCGCATGGACCCTTGGGTTATCAACTCCGAAGGTCAAAGACTCCAAGGATGCGTCATATAGACTTCCGCTTCGTGTTGAGTTGATTAGCGACCAGGATGGTTAGTCATCATCCTGTCTACTGCATATTATGAAACTGTATTTTTGTCCATGCGTTTATGTACTTTGGTACACCCCCAAGTACCCCTTCTATGATATTTTTCTACCTAGACCCAGCTCCGAGTGTCTGACTTTGTATTATCATGTATATGATCTGCGGCTTGTACAATATCTCTCTTGGAATGTGTACCCAACTGGCCATTTGTGTTGATTGCTAGCGATTTCGAGGGATCTGTAGACCGGCCGGCGGGGCGATGAAGGGCGAACGATATTCCATATTTTTTCCTCGTGACGAGACGTCTGGCGTTGCAAGTCTGACTATCTGCACAACAGGCCACCAGGCCCTGATTTGTCAAGTTTCGTAGCCGGGATTCTGCGCGTCGTATATTCCCAGAGTTTATCTCGCCCTCACGGAGCCAGGTACAACTGCTAAAAGTCTCGAGGTAGCCGTTGTACACTTCTTCCTTGACATGGGTCTCGCGCAGAGTTTGAATTCAACCTTGGACTCATCCCCAGCGCTTCATCATCGCGTCCGCAGCGACCTCAGTGCGTTGGCCCGACTTCAGTCGCACATACGACATCATAACCAACTAAAGATGTGACAAAAGATATAAGAGCCAGCGTAACGTAGGTGAAGCACACTGCCCACTACAGCAGAGGGCAGGCGCGGAGTATGTAATCAACATTAATGTCATTCTACTTCATCGATAACTCAATTTCGTTCAACTACTTTAGAAGCACTCTGTGAGAATAAGATGCGTAAGAGAAATGCACTACGATCGCGAGATGGAAGATAATACGTACTGCGGTGAACAATTCCAGGACCAGACTCGTCGTACTCTTGCTTGGAGCACCACAAGTTTTGGAAGGTACTGAGGGAGGCAAGGATAGAACCACCGATCCAGACAGAGTATTTCCGCTCAGGAGGAGCAACGATCTTGACCTAAATGAGATGAAGATTAGTTGAATATCTTCTAACTAATTATTCAGATGACGAACCTTCATGCTCGCCGGTGAGAGCGAAGTCAACTCCTTCTGCATACGATCGGCAATACCAGGGAACATGGTAGTACCACCAGAGAGTACAACATTGCCGTACAGGTCGCGACGGATATCAAGATCACACTTGAAGATCGAATTGTACCTAGATTCAGGGAGAGTAAGACAGGGAAACGCGTGAACCTAGTTCCAGCCACTTACGTAGTCTCGTGAATACCAGCGGCCTCGAGGCCAAGGAAGGAGGGCTGGAAGAGCGCCTCAGGTGCACGGAACCTAATAGTGACCGATGGTTAAATGATGTCATTCAACATATGAAAGTAGATGCGTACCGCTCGTTACCGATGGTGATAACTTGACCATCGGGAAGTTCGTAGCTTTTCTCAAGTGCAGACGATTGAGCAGCCGTCTGCATTTCTTGGTCGAAGTCGAGGGCAACGTAACAGAGCTTCTCCTTGATGTCACGGACAATTTCACGCTCGGCGGTCGTCGTGAACGAGTAACCACGTTCGGTCAAGTTCTTGATCAAGTAATCAGTCAAATCGCGTCCAGCGAGATCGAGACGGAGGATCGCATGAGGAAGAGCGAAACCCTCATAGATGGGAACCGTGTGCGTCACACCGTCACCGGAGTCCATGACGATACCAGTCGTTCGACCGGAGGCATACAACGACAACACAGCCTGGATGGCAACATAGAATGCGGGTGCATTGAAAGTCTCGAACATGATCTGCGTCATCTTTTCGCGGTTAGCCTTAGGGTTGAGGGGAGCCTCCGTGAGCAAAACCGGGTGCTCCTCAGGGGCAACACGAAGTTCGTTGTAGAAGGTGTGGTGCCAGATCTTCTCCATGTCGTCCCAGTTCGTCACGATACCATGCTCAATGGGGTACTTCAAAGTGAGGATACCACGCTTTGATTGTGCTTCATCACTGAGAATTTCGGATAAGCCACTCGCACGCACAGAAGAGCAGCTCTACGTACCCAACGTATGAGTCCTTTTGGCCCATACCAACCATCACACCCTGATGACGGGGACGACCAACGATAGAGCTGAGAATGAATCATTATACAATGTCAGTGAGACGATACCCTCAAACCACTTACGGGAACACGGCACGGGGGGCATCGTCGCCTGCAAACGAGTTAGTACACACGATCGGCGGTAGTCAGAGTGTCTGTCTGTACCAGCGACTAGAAGAAGTTGCTGAGTGAGCATTCAGAACACTAATCAGCACCAGACACTTACAGCCAGCCTTGCACATGCCGGAACCATTGTCAATAACCTGTCCGTGTTGATTGGAGTTAAACGAGGGTGCTGGAAATGTCGGGACATGGAAGCACTCACGAGGGCTGCAACTTCATCTTCCATGATAATTGTCGTAAATGGGATAAAGAGTAGATCGAGGTGTTGAAGAGATGATGAAGATGAAAGTGATGAAGTCGGAGTATTTCACAGATTCGAAGGTCAGAAGGCGGTGACTTCCCGCAGCCACCCTCCAAAATAGGAAAATATTATTTTCTCCCAAAATTTCTGCGCATTCTGAGCTAACCACTTTTGGCCTCAATTTTTATTATTTATACCAATTTGCTAGTACAGAATTTCGCCTGTGCGCTGCGCTCAGAGTTGTGGACCACAGGGACGAGAATATAATGCCTTGGGATGGTGCTAAGGGACAAGGTCACAGTCACCTGCTAGTTCATGCGAGTGATTTACACTCATGATGCTCGTTGTTCAGCGAATCCTGTTTCGGTGAGTCCGTGTCAAAGACACAACACCCTCGGGTCCAATCACATGCAATAGCCAAGTACTCACTGTATGTCGTACGAGGGTAGTATGCGCACAAATGGTGCTCCTCTAGTTGCACTTAGCGGGGCTGATCACTAGAATAAGTACTAGTAAGTGGCGTTATCCTGTCGCATCATTGATGGACGAGAGTGATGTGTTTCATGATCACTGATTAGATGAGGCAACCACACTAGGCGCTGTCGACGTGCACATAGCATCGTCGTAACGGCTTCCCACTGCGGCGTCCATGCACCTAATCTTGATCATGATGCGCCCACTGCCATTGCTCGCTCTGCACTGCTTCGTGCCCATTACCATGCCTGCCATATCGGGTTGATCGCCAGATGCTGCTCTTTGTAGCATCGACTTTCTCGTGCACGGGGTGAACGCTTCTTCAAGTTGGCACCACGAAGAGTAGCTCGAAATAAGGGGGAAGTACCACCGGAGTAAGGACCTCCTTGTCTATGATATTCCTCCGGGTCCGAGGCCCCAGGGCTTTCACAGCATGACACTAGCACCACAGTAGGCAGGCAGCGCAGCACGATTGGCCCAAGCCCCAGCCAAACCCTTCCCCAGCCAAGAACAGGTACAAGCAGGAGAAACCGTTATCTGCCCGTGCACCCTGGTCCAAGCTCTCTCACATTGGGTCAGGATTGACCACAGGTACTGCGGAGACCCCACCGCAGTCGGCGCTTTACTGTACACCTTACAAGCATGCTCGTGAGTGGGGGCTGCGGCGCGTCGGAGGTCACCTTTCCCAAGATGATGCAACCTAGAACGCTTCTCGACCACAGGACGCGGCGGTTCTAATACTAGGCACGCCATGGTTCCCTGACATGCCCCATAGTAGATACCAGCGACACTACCTTAACGTAGTTTCCCTTTCATCACAGGTACATGTTTTGACAACTCCTCCTAAGTCTCGAGTCTCATTTATACACAACTTGGAGCCCCGTCCACCTTCCTTTACGGTAACTTATTCAAGATCCTACACTCCTCAAGAAGGGGCATCTCGGCCATTGATGGCACAAAAGTGCATAATGTACAACGTCATAGATAGATGAGGAATATATTACATTCTCCGAAGACCTCCGCTCAGATATCCGTTCCAGGGCCTGTCATAGATGACGGGCAGTAAATGCCATGGAAGCCAATGCCTACGATGCCCTCCATGCTCGCTCTTCCAACCTCCTTCATGGTCCTCGCATCTAATACCAATAAATAACTCTTCTCCTCGTAACCATCGAGCACGACGCTGATAAGTACACCGTCGTCCTCCGCTGTACTCTCGGGGTCAGCGACAAAGATCGGCTCGCCAGGGCTATGGCCCTGGACAGACCAATATGTTGGCGTATGCGTCTCCATGTCGTATTTAACAATACCATCAAAGAACGTGCTCATGTCACGATCACAGAGACCGTAGATATACCGCGAAGGCTTGGTGAGGAAACGAGGGTTCATGGCAGGGAGGTCGCATGAGTGGCTGTGCTCCGCAGTGTGCACAGTGATCGCTTTACGGGGCTCCGAGGGAGCAGCAGCAGTCACAGCGGGTAACCGCCAGCGACGCAAGAACACGTCACAGTTCCTGCGCTTCTCACCTACATAATCGAGCGAGGCAAGAGAACGTGATCTAATGTTGTTGAAGTAGAACCGTTTGATAACGTCGAGGTTCTTGTACATCGAGATGTCGGCGACGATGTCGATTTGTGAGGGGTCTGTAGGAGAGGTTTCCTCCCAGGCATTGACGGTGTGGAATGAGAAGAAGGGATCGCACTCATATTTTGCGACGACACCTTTTCCGTATTTGCGGTCGATGACATACCATAGAGCTTTCTTCGAAGGATCGAAGGGAGCGATAGCGTCGAGGATGTTCTTCTCCCATAGTATCTTGGCGCCTCCCCACGAGTACTGAGCTCCCCAAACACAGAGAATGAAGTAATTCTCCGTGATCAGTGAGGAGTGCAGGTATGCACCCGGTGCGTCAGTGACCGTCGCCAAGATGTCTGTCTTGCCCGTAGCGGCAGATACGCGAAATATTCTGTAGATGGAAGTGCGACCAAAAGCAAGGTTGTAGTTGAAGATGTCTCCTGTGACTGGGTCGGATTTGGCATGAGCTGCGGAAAGGATGCCGGTGAGCTCGGGGTGGAGGAC
Organism: Melanogaster broomeanus; assembly: GCA_014904935.1. Taxonomy (NCBI): domain Eukaryota; kingdom Fungi; phylum Basidiomycota; class Agaricomycetes; order Boletales; family Melanogastraceae; genus Melanogaster; species Melanogaster broomeanus. The sequence continues at coordinate 120,593 of MU123751.1, read as the reverse complement.
CTGCTGCGTGGCAAGGCCCATGGGCTCTAGTGTTTCGGGGTCAATTTCGCGGAATTCAATGGAGTCTGTTTTAGCCCAGAGGGCCTGAATGCCAGACGCGTGACCTCCTTGCTTCTTCCCCCCGCTGGTATCTATATCTTTGAGACCAGGCGGGTTGACGGAAAGCGTTACACCAACATTGAAATGGTCAGCCGGTTTTGGAGGTTCTGGAATAAACATGCTCATGACTTTCTTGAAGAAGCTGACGCATGGGTCGCGCTTCTGGCCAAAGCTGAAACCGGTCATCTGTCCAGTCTTTCGGATAGTCTCGATCAGAGGATCAACACTGCAACGAGAGTTATAGACAACACGAGTGGCTGAACCAGTCTGGATGATCTGGAAGCGGTGGTTCAGAGAGAAGCCGTCGAACCAGTGATCAACAGAGAAAGTAGTTCCGTTGTCAACTTTCACTAGGGATCCCCCAGGTCCCGTTCTGTACAATGTGCCAGAAACATAGGGAGGTATGGTCCCAGAAACTTTGAGCTCCACGGGATCACGCTCCTCGTGAAGTACGTCAAACTGGAGGCCGTGGTCTATTACTCCATTGATGAATGAACCGTGAGAAACCTACCCCAGCGTCATTTGGCCAATTATTAAACGGCTTGAGGGGCGCTGTGGTGCTGTGTGCCATGGCTAGAGGTAACGAAGGAAGTGTCTGAACGATTCGGAACTTGGAGCTGGTCATCAACACTTTATATGTGTCGTCAGAATGCAGTGCAGTGCCTTGGCATCATAGCCCTACGGAAGCACTTGCATGGATGGATAGAGTATGGATAGATACTGGTGGACGCCTTGTAATAATACTTGTACAAGCCATGGAGGATCCTGATCGTGGAACAGAACCGCACGACCCGGTGTAGTCGATTGTAGTATTGTATACTAAGTAGTACCGAGTATGAAGTGGCGGGCTGTTGTGGTACGGATTCCGAGTCACGGATACGCGGTCGAATGAGTACATAAAGGTACACAATCGATGATTCTCATGCAAGGTCGAATTCGAATACGTGAGTTTTTCCTAGGCTACGCAAGGTATGTACCAAACGCACCAAGTACTGATTTCTGGTTCACAATCAAAGCCTTCCGTCATCGGCCCATGATGCAAGCCCATCCCTAGCGGTGGGTTTTGACTGCTTACCATTCCAGTCTGCAGTGCAGAATACTAACTTGGTGGCTGGCATGCCGCACATCGACATGGTGCATGTCGTCAGCCGCAAACGCCCAAACGCCTTCCATGTCAGCCTCTGGACAAGCCAACTTCATTATAAATAACCGTCATCGGGATATCACTTATTGCTTTTACTCGTTCTCTCGAACCCACCTCGAACCTCTACCCGGTCATCGATGGCACCCCAAGCTCTTGCAGCATCCACTACGATGGCTCAGCCCTCAGCGACCTTGGCAACCACGGGAAGCACCACATGTCACAAGCCCGTCGTTGTTCTCATTGTCATCGGTCTCTGCCTAGTGTACACTTTCTCGTATCTTCTCCACCGCTATATGACGGCGCGTAGGCTTGGCACGCGAGATGGTGTGTCCGACTCTCCTGAGCGCGATGTGTCCACAGCCACGAGTGCGTCTTTTCTTTCGCAGTGTTGAGTGGCTGACAGCGATGCACAGCGGGTTCCCGCGTTCAACACTCTCCGCTAGCGGGTGTTCGCCTCACACTAAATCTCGGAAACTACAGCAATGATTTCAACCCCGGAACGGAGAATGAATCCAAGGTTCGCTGCTCATCGGCGTACATCTCAGCTTATCGCTCATCCAATCTCTAGATAGCCGTCAGCGGCGAAGAGAAACCCATCGCAGACACCTCGCACCCCCCTCAATCGGAGAATGAAAGGAGCAGTTCCGAAGCCATCTCGACACCAGTAATGAGCCAGACGACGTCCCTCTTCGTAAATACAGGATGCGGCGAAGAGGAGTCTATTGCAGGCACCTCGCTCCGCCCTCGATCGGAGAATGCAACGAGCAGTCCCGAAGCCACCTCGATAACAGTAATGAGCCAGACGTCCCTCATCGTAAATACAGGATGCGATGAAGAGGAGTCTATTGCTGACACCTCGCACCGCCCTCAATCGGAGAATGAAACGAGCAGTCCCGAAGTCACCTCGACCCCATGCATGAGCCAGACGACATCCCTTATCGTACATACAGGATGTTTTGAAGAGAAACCCATCCCGGAAACCCCGCACGGCACTCTACTAGAGAACGCAACGAGCAGTTCTGAAGCCACCTCGACACCATTCCTGAGCCAGACAACGTCCCTCATCGTACGCGCATGTGCCGAGTCGTATGCTCCCCAAGCCGCGGTTCCGGCTCAAGCTCACACGACTTTTGAACAGCAAGAAGCTGCCCAGATCAAACCGCTCTCAAAGGACCAGGTAGAAGCCATAGCGTCCGATCCAAAGCTCGCACCTGTCCAAGGACCTCTGCTTCCACTCACAATGCACCCAAGGCCGACGCGTATACAGCGGCTCACCATGCTGTTTGGATTCGATCGTAAGGATGTCAATCAGGAGGATCCAGAGAAAGACCCGGAAGCTTGGTCGGTGGTGTGAGCGAATGTCGGTGGTTATCTCTCCTTGCGTTTCAAACTCTCTTCCCACTTGTCTTATTCCATTTATCACCTGCTTCTTCATGTCCGATTTTCCCTTCATGTTGTCTGCTTCCTTGTCTCTAAGCCCAGTGAACATATATCCAGGATATGCCGTGAAATCACTGTTGTTTGGTCTGAATTTTGCACTCCTGAGACACGTAAAAGCGTCCATCGTGATCTCATTAACGGGCATAGATCACTGTAGAGAACTGTTTTGATGCCGTGAGATGCCCGAGCCCTCTGGAGACTTCAGGCCAGGTGATACATTCCTCATGCCATCTGTCGTGCCATTTCCGAAGCAGATTTTACATAATCAAAAAACTATCTGTTCGTCGTCGTACATTCATTGATACAGCACCATGTCCGTGGTAAACATATAATGTCCGCCTATCCATTGATTTCCTCACAAAGTTATCTGTGAATACCTTGGAGGCCGTATTTCTGATTTCGATCGACTCAATCGACTTTCTTGCACATCCTCCTCTCTAATAATCTCCCATTTGTCATCTTCCAAGAGCCTTCTCTTTTCGTCATTAACAGACGCAGTACGACGAATCCGCATCGTGGAGCGGCGTCTCACTATATCGACGACGCCCTGCACCTTGGGAATCGCAGCCTGCACGAGCTTCTCGCTCGACATCAAGGTCTCATGGAGGGCATTTGTTGGAGATGACGGCACCGCAGAGGCTGCAGAGGTGATGTAGCCAGAGGGTAGGATGTCCTCGAACGTCTTAGCTGGTTTCCTGGACCACTGTCGAAGTGCTGGGTCGTGGCGCTCTGCGTGTGTGTACAACCACTAAGTAAGAAGACCAAGAAAACGCCGAGCAAGACAGCCCAAGCATACCTGTGATGGTAACGCTGCGGCGCGGAGCTAGCGGGGCTGAAACAGGCATCAGTATGCCATACTCCTCGCCTGGAGCACTCTGGTAGAGCTGGCCCGAGCGATCGCGGAATGTATAGCGCTGAGAATCGGCGTCATAGGCGATCCGCTTCGTCCCTTCAGGTAGGCGATAAGGATCCTGCCATAGTCCAAGACTTGGTCGAATTTCGCACATGAGGAACTAGTGTGAGTCGAAAGACGGACCTCGTTAAACTGAGAGAACCGGCCCATGGGCGTTGTTTGGTGGATGTCTTGGTTGTCGTAGAAGGATGGTTCAAAGCAAAGGTAAGACAAGTATCCTAACCTTGATCATACTTATCAAGATGCTATGCCTGTGACATGGAGCTTATTGCTGTGCATTTTGTCAAGATGCCAGGAAACCTGAGAGCGTGTTGATACCAAAACTGGTCACATCGCTCTCAGGAGAGATAGCTCTACAGTACATTGTACATAATGTTTGGGGAAATGGTTTCATTGGCATCAACGAGCAAAAATGCATCAGCAAAACTCGACTGGGAAGTAGCTCTACACAGCATTCCTACACAACATCATGGACTTCCACAATCATCTGTAAATTCTTCCATCGAGTGTAGCCCTACATCTGATCACACAATCCTTCCATCTCCTCCTCATCAGCACCATGGCTGTAATGACCAGAGCGACAACAACAACAACCTTGGAGCGCCTTTTGGCATCCAAGCCTTGCCTACTGAATCTTCATCAAAGCCTCAGCCTCCTCTCGGAAGCTCCTTTCCACCTGCATTCCCCCTCCTCCAGTCGTCTGCACATCCGGAGCGCAAAAAACGCGTGCCTGAGATGCAGACCCCCAGGCGTGCCAAGTTTCAACCATACAGCCGCCGGGTTGCCCCATCCCCTCTCGAGCTCCGCTTTGCCATGAGGTCTCTCGGCCGGTCTTCACACACTGACCTAGGGCTTGACGACGTAGTTGAGGTTTGTCTACACTCGCCATCACTTATAAGGGCTCAACACTTATTTTAAAATAGGGAAGACGGAAGCTCAGGCGTGGTTTATCATCCATGTCTGACGAAGTGGTCACCAAGGCATTTGCTGCCAAAATGGCTTCCAAGAGGTGTATCCTTTCCCGTATCTCTGTCACCCTTGCAGAGGTTGACGCCATGGAGAAACAACGGGATTTTCTACAGGCGTTGGAAGCAGAAGCAAACGACGCAACTAAGGAGGAGCTGCAGAGCGTAAAGGACGTATTAGGTGATCATGGTGTCACTCTTGAGGATGATATCGCGTTCGGGCATGCGGTCTATGCCGACGAACTTGTTGCATTGACCATTGCTGACATGCAAATAAATCAAATCTTCAAATACCAACAAGGAAATGACGGCGACAACACCCCCTCCAGCTCATCCGATGTTGACATTGATGATGACTTGATCTACGAAGATGATTAGGGGGTTTCACTGGTAGGGAGGATACGGTCTTTTGAATATTCTACTAACAAGTTCATCAATTAGAATGGTTTCCGTCACACTGATACGACTATACTAAGAATGCGTGTTTACACAGTCTACCGTGACAATGTATATATATAAAGGTTGGTGGAGGAAGCTTTGGAGCATGACCCCCATGTACAGTATGGCAGAGAGGAAGACAGTCGTTCCTCTCTCTTATGTAGCTCGTCACGGTACTGCGATGCCAGTGGAAGAAACTGGATCCTCTGCTAGTATTAGGTGTACATATATCTATTTGACGCGTCCTCAGCATCCTCCTGCGACATTCAACTTTGATGACTCTGCTGATACATACGATTGTACGCTACTTACGGTACTGTCACTGCATGTGGTCCGAAACACAGATAACCAACTAACGACTGGACTGTCTTCCTCTCCGATTTGGGGAGACTATGGTCACAAAGCAAGATTCGATAGTTTTGAGCAATTCACCGAGTTCCTGTTCAGATCTCGGGGTTTTTGGTCAGTTGTGACACTGGGGTTAGGGCTTACAGCCAAACAAAGGTGTGGTCCATAGTCAGACGCGTCAGCCTGCCAAGTCTACCCGTCGTCCGTGCAGTCTATCTCCTCCACTTTCTCAGTTCCTCAACGACCACAACGAGGTAGTCAGCCAAGATGCCTCTCGAAGCTACCATGATGATCATCGACAACTCCGAGTACATGCGGAACGGAGATTACATGCCCTCGCGGTTCGACGCTCAGTCGGACGCTGTCAATACAATCTTTCAGACCAAGACTGACTCTAATCCCGAAAACACGGTCGGGCTTATGACCATGGCCAATAAGGGGTGAGTATAGTCCTATATGGTCGTGTCAGAGCACCTAATTTGTCGTCCCATACCTCATAGCCCAGAAGTGCTCGTGACGCACTCCAAAGATCTCGGTCCACATACTCAAAGGTCTCCACTCCACTTCCTCAAAGATAGGCGGATCAATAGACATACCGACTGCTATCAACATTGCCCAACTCGCACTCAAACACCGCGAAAACAAGAACCTCCGACAGCGTATAATAGTCTTCGTCGGATCACCACTGCAGGGTACCGGTGCAGATGAGCGGGAGATGGTCAAACTCGCAAAGAAGCTGAAGAAGAACAACGTGGCGGTTGATTTTATCTCCTTTGGAGATGGCATCGGGGAGGACGAATCCAGGGTGCTGAACGCGTTCGTGGAAAATGCTTCCAATGGTGATAACTCGTGAGTGTGCAATTGCAGTTGGCTGACGGGTCTTACATGTCATTTTGTCTAGACATCTGGTGTTGGCCCCACCCGGTCCGGACTTAATCTCGGATCTCGTCTTGTCGTCACCAATCTTGTCAGAAGACCGCGGAATACCACCAGAGGCCATGGGTGCTGCAGGTGGTCCGTCAGGTTCCCGTGGCGCAAACAACTTTGAGTTTGGTATTGACCCAACTCTTGATCCTGAACTTGCAATGGTGAGTGTGTTGTACTCTAGGTATCTAGTTTTCTGCCAACACTCTGTGATTCCTAGGCTCTGCGGATGTCGATGGAGGAAGAGCAAGCACGGCAAGCCGCTGAGGAGCAAGCGCGGCAGGCAGCAGTCAACCCTACGTGTCGTACCTCCTGAGCATGCCGATGGCGCCGAAGATGTCGACGCAGACGAAGAGGCCATGCTACAACAGGCGCTTTCAATGTCTGAGGGTCGAGATGTCGAGATGGATGAGGACGGCGACGGCGAAGATTTGGATGAGGAAGAGGCGATTGCGCGAGCTATTGAAATGAGTATGAAGCAAGATCAGGAGGAACAGAAAAAGCCGTAGTTGGTCCTGATTCCTTCTTCTGTAGTGTTCGTGACCTGCAGCTTGAGGACCTAATGTACGTTTCTCGAGATATACTACACTGAGTATAACCTCTCATCGACACCCCTGACCTTATACATACACAAGAAACCCAACTCTTCTCGTACACGTTCCGCATCAGCTGACTGGGAGATCAAGACAACGTTCATCGTCACTTTTCCAGTGTCTCCAGGATGACTGACACCCATTCTCAAACCGCCCGGGAATTGCGAATAGAGGAAATCTTCCGTTCAATGCGTTATGTGTATCGGTGGGCAGTCCCACCAAACGGGAGCTCTCAGATGACCATGAAAATCGAAATTGCATGGTGGCTTAGATGCTCAGTTTCACGGTACAGTATATTGCTCATGCACTGCTCGTTGAACGTTCCGTGAACGTATGGGAAGATTATAGTAAACAAAGCAATGCGGTTGTATAACACATTCAAGTTATACACAGTGTTATCGTAGCAGATTCTTCCGGAGAGAGAAGAGATGGAAGGTGGATGACCTCGTGCATATCTTGGCTAGACCGTGACTGCATGGCGTCATACATTTTACTCTGTACGCTTGCCATTTCCACGGATTACTGACCATCGAAACGATGTCATTTACAGAACTTATTCGTTGCGCTTTCGATGTCCTTGCAGACCTTCATCCCGTTCTGCCTTTCGGCTTCGCCTAGTAATTACTGTAACGTCAAGCAACGTGATAACCGAGTTCATATGAGTGTTTTTGACTGCGAACTTCTTGACAACAGTTACACACTCTGGACCTATCGCGCACAGAACATTCCTCCCTGGACCAACAATGTGACAGTTCGCATGAAATAGACCAACCAGGTTGCCTTTGGTGACGCTGACGTACTAGGAAACTGGAAGTCATTCACTAGATTGGCATACCGCCTCACGTATTTGCGTCTTCCCCCAACGTTTCAAATTACCTCGCTATTGGGATTACATCCTAGGTAACGATTTATCGATAGATACTCAAGATATTAATGCAAATTCAATTCCTAGAACATGGAAACTAGTGGTCACGCAAAGCCCGGAATACCTTCATTGGCAGTGCACTATCCTCCCAGCCCAAGCTTGGCCAACTCCATACTTGGTAAGTCACATCTACCACACGATCAGCTTCAGTCTCATCGTTCGCGCTGAAGTATATGTATCTTTATGCCAGTTGGTCGATTGTTCATGATGATACAGACTCCTTCTGGTGGCATTCGGGTTCTTAACAGCATCGAATCGGGATGATCATGATAGCTTGGAAGCTTGATATCACGAACTGCCAGCACTTTTGAAATAAACCGCGGAAAGTGCTTCAAGCTTGGCACTGCGGCAGAAAAGACTTGGGAAGCCTCCTTGCATCCCCAAATCGTGTTGCGAAGCTACCCTTGGTTGGTTAAGCGCAGAAAACCGCGCCCTGGAGTCATTTCACGATGTCCTCCTGATTTGCACCTGCTGGCAAATATGCAATTCGGCCGCCTGCGTCATCGTTTATCACCTCGTCAGCGCTCCATTCGGGCGTCTAGATACATACAGGTCGGATATATGAGCTGGGTGGTGACATAGTGGGCCAGTCATGAGGTTGTGGGTGAATCCAATATGTTAGATCGATGCACTGAACCTGAACCTTCTTCCTCAACGAGCAGGTCCTTCATTGCTCGACTTGTCCCGAACCAGACCTTGTGCACGTGGCAGCGTCTAGCAGAAGACAGTAAACTCAGTAGCGCCGATGGGCCGCATAATTGTGAACCCTGCCCACCGCCTGTCCGATCGTAGACTAAGACATTCCATCAGAGCGGCGATCATCCATGGAAATGTGCTGAACTGACCCTTTAAAGACTTGCACGACCTTGCCCTCCACCCCGAGCGCCTCCCACCCGTCGCAGCTGGCAAGCACAAACCGATGACTTGGGAATTCCTGCCTCCGAACACGCTCACGGCCTGATGAAGTCAGTGAATTTCTTCCCTTCTACGGATTGAGGTTACTATTCAGCTAGGCGCTGGTGGTGAGTCACGACCGTGATGAAACATCTTCAAATCAAACCGGGCGGGACTCCTCCACATAAGCTGTGCTTGCTGCGTGGCATCATTGTCCTTGACCCATCTCATATCGTGTCTCATATCGATGGAAGATCATTAGAACTTATCGGATGAACATGCACCAGATCTTGCGGAGAGTGGGCGTATGGTGTCATTCGAAATCGACCGCACCTCGTCCCTAATAACCATCATCGCCAGCAGTATAAAGCCCGGAGTCGGATCTGGTGTGTCATTCAAGTTACACCATCATCTAGCTACGTTTCGATGCCACAGTGTCAGGAAAGTACCACATCGCGTTTCACTGCATAATGGGGAGAACGAACCTGGCCGAGACGCGTTTCATCGGTCGAGCTTCCGATTCAGATAGCGCCATCGTTGTATTCAGAGGTGGTACTCAGACTGAGCCATCCCCCTGTGGTGGGTCGTTTTGGAGTCGCTCGATTTCTATAGCTCACGGAATATGCCCCCAGTGGCATCTAACTGAGACTACTGAGGATAGTGGAAAATTCGAGATCCATGTCGAAGACAGCACCAGAGACAGAACAGCAGTTTCCTGTATTGACGGCCGCCTTCATGCAACCTGGTGATGACATCACTTGGGAGTTCAGGGCCCACGAAGAAGAGGGTTATTGGTAGGCATCACGACTGACATTGACGATTTGCTCAGTGAGATGGCCTCTAGGTTAGTAGTGGACGCGTCAGGGAATCACTGGGGCACTAACACTGAACAGCAACCGACGACCCGCCAACCGGTAACCCACATATACATCTGTCATATCCTCCTGTATTAATAGTGTATCGGGTGACAGGTGATTCTGGGTCCCCGCCCGGCGTCTTCCGCAAGACCGTCCCGCCAGTGTACGAAGGTAAACAAATACGATCAAAAATATAATGAGTATGTTACTGACTGATTGACCAATGAACCCAGTCCACACCAGCGACGTTCATCCTTTTCTCCTCAACAACTGATACTGACTGCTGTGGCGGCAAACCTTTCTGTTGTCTGGCTGTATCTCTGCGCCCCGCTTGAATCTCGATGGAGACAACCCGGCCCTTGCGGTTGGGAACCTATGTTGCGTTTACTTTTGTACTTGGTGGGACGTTATTGCCCTGTGGATGGCGCGGTCCGGCCGTAATGTGTTCCTATGATTGCGTTGGAGCAGTGGAGTGAGCTTGAGGGTACTAGTAGACTGAAGACATGTAAAAGTTTAAAAGCGATGAGACTGTTCTGGACACAATTTGACAAGTTTGATATCATGCCAACAAGGATACAGGGGATGGACACAATTGATCCCGAAGTTTCAGCTTATGATATTAGATAACACAAATGTCCCAATGGTTGGACCATAGTGGAGATGGAAAGACTCTTCATTCGACCTTGCGGTTTGTCTACTAGGGGGAGACCAGGCCGGCAGGTTGGGGCAGCCTTTCAAAAATTTCACGGACGGCCAGAACCTGCGAGACGGGATCCAGAATCAATCGATTATTGGGGCGTACTTGTACAAGATTACCGGAGTGCTGAGAACAGGAACTCTGTACCCAAAAAAAAAAAACTCGGCACGCCTCATGGTACTGTATCTTCAATTTGCTGTGTTACACCACATTCGTGAGACCGAAAACGTAGAGTCACCAGCGAGAGGTCAGGTCCATACTCGCCGTAGCGTATGTGCGTATCACACTCTTTCAGGTTGAAGAAGATCCGACAGGCGAGAACGCCATGGATTGCCACCTGGGCGCTGTGAACGAACGAATAAGAAAACACAGCTCCTATGTATTAGAGAATGACGGACGTATCCAACAACGGGATGTATGCCACCTATTGGCCAGAAAGACTCGTGTTAGCAGTAGAGATGATCTAGGTGCTCATGCTCACTGGTGCAGTCATCATCACCGCCATGTTGGCCGCCGACAGTACTGATGGGGAACGAGATCACTTTAAGTGTGCATCTTGCGTGGGCTGGAAGAACACCTTACGGATGAGCCAAAACATGTACACGATCCCATCCCAGTATAGCGTGTTCAGTGCTGTACTTTGGAGATTGCGGTAGGTTCGAAACTTCCTCCAAGAATTCATGCTTTGAAGGACTAATGGGCGCTGAATTCCAGAATGACACCAAAATCACAAGAAACGCGTACCGATCTCGTAGGCCACCAAGAAAATGTATTCGAAGGCACTATTTCGCGACGTTCGGTATGAGCACTTAGAAGGATAGAAAACTATACCAAGTCTCAGCACATGGCACCAAGCGTTCAGGCGAGACTTACTGTAAGATGATTCGGAGTCCGCAGGCAGTGAGAAGTTGAGATGTGTCGCCAAAACCGTAGCGGCTATGATGAATGCCTGGCGAGCGTCGGAAAGATGATTTCAAGTGATATGCATATCTTACCACAGCCAAAGCTATTAGAAAAGCGAGCACCCTTCGACTGCGTCCCCACAAGGCGTATGTGCGTAAAATCAAGATCACTTCCGCGAAAACGACACAAGCGATGTAGATCACTGAGCTAGAGAGTCAACAAGGGTTGTAGCATGGAAGACGAGTGGTCAAACCGTCTAGAAAGTAAATAAAAACCCCACACTGGCAGGTAAAGGGGGAGTGAGTCCTTGTTAACTTGAACTTCCACGAGCCATCGTAGGGGACATACTAACTCGGTAGGGGTGGAAAACGTCTGTGTAATAGCAGTGGTATTAGATACTCGCAAACAAGACTGGGCGGAACGAACCATAACAAGTCAGAGCTGAACCAATGAATGGCAAGTATCTCGACAATGTGAATATGACGCGTGTTGTCTCCCACTTCATACCCCATACATGATATACCTATCCTCACACGTCAGTACTAGTAAGGTCATAGTGTGATCGCGAAAGACGAACCTCGGATGAAAACGTCAAACAGTAATCCATCAACTTGACCAGAGAGGTAGTATTAGGTTAGCACAGCTTAACATTGAGCTTCAACAGATTGACAGCAATGGACAATGGACGTACAAAGGCCGACAACGCAGCGACTACAGTTCGCATGAGGTTAGTGACCTTGCTGTAAGCGCGCAACTGTGAATCAGGCACACCATTCAGATACTATGTAGGAGAAAGGAAGTTCGTAAAAAGTGTGTTCTTCAATAGATTGAACAGGCGCAAACCTTTGCTGTCTGCAGGTGGGCCAACTGTGTAACATCCGTGGGCGAGTACTCGGCGGCCATGGGGGCAACCAGGATCGCCATGAGGTTTTAAGTACCTACATGATACATAAATCAGACCGCATCACTGCAACAATCAAATAACGCAAGTGCATTACTTATTACAACCTTCCAGGCTGACATGTGCGATGATCGGCTCCGGGCTACCTGATAAGTAGCCGGGAGTCCATAACAGAACTTCATATAATATGTTATGCGATTATGTACTTATTATACAGTAATGCCTATAGCTAGCGTCGAAGCACACGTCGACGTCGGGCGTTACAAGGCCGCTAATAGCTATATGATCGGAGTCGCGCTAGTCAGCAGGGTTATGTATGCCCAGTCTGCGCACAAATCCTCCGCGCGGCGCATCATTTTTGTCTTCTGAATAGAATCCCACCACATCATTTGTTTGTGCTTGCTTGGAAGCATTTGGCATTCCCCCTCCTGAAGCGATACATCATACAATAGGTATCCACGATTAGTCGGGTCTGCATCCATGCTCATCACTTGCATACGGCGTAATACTCTCCGAGGCGTACAATACCATCAAGACGACTGGTCGGTGGTTGGCTGCGTAGCTCGACCGCATGAGGAGCTGCGAGCCTCCTATAGGTCATCGCGTATACTCTGTCCGCGGCGGGCCCATCTTTAGCGCTTTCCTCCCAGTCGATCGCGTCAGCCCCTGCGATAACGAAGCCGCCCTTCATGCCAGCTTTCTTGAATATACTCCTCCAAACGGTTAATTATGCTCAATTATGATCCATATATCTCACTGCCTGTGCGCGCCTCGAGGTGAACTTCGGGTCAATGAACTTCAGGTCCTGTCCGATTGATGCGAGGCTACCGCTCTGTTTCGCTTTCCCTGCAGTCACTCAAACTTACCAGAAGCATTCGATGGACTCTGGATCACTGGGTCTTAGGGAAGTGTGGATGAGTGACTGACCCGGTCAGCCACTCCCAACATCATTGCGGTTGACCATCTACGTCACGTCCATGTGTCCCTCCTCAATTTGGATCGAGAGGCTGACATGATGAGTTGTATAAGAACCCACAGACTCGAGAACCTTGCCTTCAGTTCAGTTTCCCGTTGAACCATCATGTCTCCTCTTCCAACTGTCGTCGCCTCCTTTTCTCTCTCGGCTTCCACTCCTTCAGGTACTCTCTACCCGGATATCTCTACTTCGGCGCCGCAACACCTCACGGGCACCGGCGGTTTCTTGTTCCTCGCCGTGGCAATCAATATTATCATGGTTGCTGGGTACTTCGGTCGCGGAAGAGGTCACAAAGGACGGACAAGCGATAGGTGGACCACTCTCAGCGGTATATTGCCGTCCCTACGCCGCCCGAGCTCCGCGGACACCCGCAATGGCTGGTTTGCAGATCCAGGAGGCTGGCTCTGACTGTGAGGTACGCTGACCCATCTCGGAAACTACAACTTCATTAGAGTTGACTCGCATGTTCTAGCACGTTGATATGGTCTACGCGAGGTTTTTCCACCCGACATTCTGGGATGTAAGCACACTTACTCTCATGCTAATATGTTATACTACTGATTTGTCGTCCTCACTAGCTCGTGGATTATCACCCGGCGACGTCCTGCACCCCAGCGATTTATGTGGAGATCGAGGCGAACAAGCCCCCGAAGTCCGAACCAAAGCCGTACGGCATGAGCTCGTTCTTAGATGTCGATGATGACGACGATGACAATCCAAAGCGCAAGTCAAAAAAGCAGGTCGCGAGACCGAAAGTCAAACGGACTCCAGCATACGACACTAGCATGCCCACGTGCTGCAACTTCAGCAGCAAGATTATCGGCGCCACATTTCGTCAAGGGCCATTCCTCTCGGTGTCCGAGTGCCTAGCGGATGCTGGACCGTCTCTGCAGACATTGCGAAGTCTTGACCTGACCTGTCCGGTGCATCGTACCTTCTCCGCTACGCGCCTGGTCTCGTCCTCTAGAGCTTGGCGATATGGCATGGCTGACATGGCCCAACTTGCCAAGGAACTCGCAGTTGCCATGTCCAAAGAGCCCAATGGCTCTGCCACCTGTGAGCCTTCGTCACCGACGGTTTCGATCCCTTCTCTCCGGGGTACACCATCCAACATCTCGAAACTCAGACCCCACTGCCGACCCGCTCGTGATTCGAAGCTTGAGCTGATAGAAGAAGAGCCAGGAGACGAGCACCGGGACACCAAGCTCGGAAGCGATGCTATGCCAGACTGTGGCACGGGTGCCTACGATGGACTCCCAAGCGATCTGGGCGACATCGATGTTCCTTCGATACCTGAAGAATGCACGGCCTTGATGCGCGAGATACTCGACGATCTTCGCGACCCAAACTTGGACTGTTCCCCTTGGGCCTTCACCAACGACAGCGACTCCGAGGATGGCGGGGATGAGCAAGGCACTGTATCCTTCACTCCTACTAGACCTCTTCGCATTACGAGGCAGATTTCGCTGGAGTCCATGTTCTCGTCAGAGAGTACCGCCAGCGACATATCCGGAATCGGGATTTCGCCAAGGACGCCACCGACGCCTCTGATGTCAAGACGTCTTCCGATCCCAGGAGCCACCGACACGGACAGCGAGGAGTTACAAGTCATGTCGTTCACCCCCTCGCCGCCCTCGCCGCCTGGCAAGGTATACGTCCGCGGTCACAGGTACAGACGGTCCCCGCTGTGTCATCTCAAGCTGCCTCTCTCGGCCTTGCCTTTTCTTTGAGGATTCCTTCACGACTATATATCATATTTCCACTCCCATTTGACTTATTTCACATCGTCATTCCTTCGCGTTCGGATCGTCACATTACATGATACAACCCCTAGAGTCTATAGTTGGAGGCTTTGAACACGATTCAAAGTTAATGGCTGCTCTGTACTATGTGCCACTAGGCCTTGTCCCTTGCACATCGAATCCGTCTTTTTTCGCTCTCAACTAGGTTGACCAAGGTCCAAGTGAACATGCTCTTCCCGCTCTTCTTGGGACCTCTCACTAAATAGATCCGAGCGGTACCTATATCCAAGTCCTTGCCATCTATTGATGCCAGCTCCATTCCCTAAGAACGTGGAAGAGTAAAGGATGGATATTCTTGGTGCTGTGGGTGATGCTCGGGAAAATATTTTGATGGTATCTTCAGATACTTATCCAGGTCGTTGATTCCAGTGTGGATATATTGGATTAGGGTGGCAGTACTGGTTTCCTACAGCCGATATTCGTCGACGGAATACTTAGCATATGTACACGAACCCAGGTGATGGGCTGCCGTCTCAGGACAGGACAAGCAGTGGTGACTGATGCGATATGCGATGCTTCGCGTGAGGTGGTGAAAGCGTAACACCACAAGGGGAGATACTGCCGTGCAGGAGACACAGAGTGTGCTCTCAACAGGTGCGACGGACTTCGCTGGGAATGATGTACGAATATTATTGTCTTCTTCCTTGGCCGTGTATTCGCTTTCAGGGAAATTGGCAAGGCGGACGTTCTGTTCAAGAATGATGGAACGTACGTAGTCATATGCTCGAGCTTCTTGATGTGATGGTACGAATGAGAGTTTCTAGTAATGACGAAATGGACGACAGCCCGGCATACGGTGGGCTATCCAGTTCTCTTTCCAGTTCCACTCTGCTTAATTATTGATTGGAAATAACCATCAAGCCTGAGGGTGCTTCAAGTTTGATGACGAGGATGAAGGTTGGTGGTGGATGCATCGAAGGAGTCTTCGCAGCAGCTCCGGACCATCACCACGTTGAGGAGTACTGCCAGTACTGCGATGCCGACCACAAGCCAATGCCGCTGATGGTTATAATCTTGTCAAGGGAGTGGAGGATTCATTGGAAAGACTGGACTAGAGTCACCAGTTGGTCGCCTTGCCCATACTAGTAGCTGGAAGATATAGTTCAAGTCGGTACTGCACGGAATGGGTTTTCATAGCACAGCCACACCCACCGCTCAGTACTCTCTTAAGACCGTCACGGTTCGTTCACTTGAAAACCCAGTCTTCGGCATCATACAAATGGTGTCTACACTTACCGCATCCCAAGAGGAGCTCAAGGCCGCAAAGGTACCTATCGCATGGAGAGACCAGTGTTCTGCGTACGTGTCTCATACTCGCTTGTCGTGCTATTGTCCAGGAATTGACATGGTTGGACTAGACTGCTGATACCGCTGAACACATGCCGGCGAAAGAACTTCTATCTTCCTTGGGAGTGCGAGAACGAAAGACACGGATACGAAAAGTGAGCTTTATCCTTCGGTTCTGTCTCGAGGGTCCCTCAAACGTCTTTGTTCCGAACAGGTGCCAATATGACGAGTAAGTGCAATGCATCATCAAGTGCATGCAATCGTCTGACCATCGTGCAGTATGATGCGCCGGATGAGAAAGATGTCGAAGCTCAAACTCCAGCAAGCGGAGGAGCTCGAGGATGCATAGATTCGCACCTGGACACGGTCTCGTACTGGGAGGCACCAGTTACCAGCTTGTATAGATTTTCTTGCACTTCGATGCCACCACACGTCCAAAGTCTCGCAATGCTTTTCGTGAGTGGTGAGATTGTCTGAAGCGAGCCGTGAATTACAAGAATGGTGTGAGGAGTAACATATGCTAATAAATCATCATTGTTCCGCCCGCCACCTAACTTCTTCGAGGTCAACGTGAGCTACATCAAACTTTCCGCCCCGTCACCTTCTCCCACTCCCCACTCTCCCTCTTCACCCTCTCTACCACATCCTCAGGTGTACTACTCTGCCCAAAAGCCTCCACAAACCTTCCATCCGGGTCCATGAGATACACATATATCGAGTGATCTACCAAATAATCTCCCTTGGGGTCTGCATCTGGAGGTGTGCTGAAGTACACGCGGTAGGCTCTACAGACGGACTTCGTGGAAGGGTAGTCGCCAGTGAGACCGACGATGCGGGGATGGAAGTCGCCGAGATACTGTTTCATTTGGAGGGTGCTGTCGCGGGCTGGGTCGACGGAGATGAAAATTGGTTGGAAGATTTGTCCGTATTCAGATTCTATGACAGGTATGATGAGGACTCGAAAGATAAGAGTGATTTCGCTGTTCAACCGACATACCCAGGGACTTCATTATTGTCCCAACCTTGTCTAGCTCCGCAGGGCAGATATCGGGACAATTGGTGAATCCAAAATAAACGAAGTTCCATTTGCCCAGCATATCTTTATCCGAGAACGGCTTGCCGTCGTGTGTCGTGAGCGTGAAGGGACCACCGACATGGGCTCGACCGACCGAACGAGACTCGAGTTCCTTCTCTGCAGGTTCAATCACAAAGCCGTAGGCAAGGACTTGAGTAGCACTCGAGCTGCAGAAGGGAGGGAAGGATATGCACCTTTTCTTTCTTGTTGCTTTTGCTTCTCGTACTGGAAGTAATAAAATAGCCCAACGCCGGTAGCTACGAACAGCGCGGCAGCTGTCGGCGTGAACACCTAGAAACATGGCATCGCGAACACCTCTCATCAGCCTATTCCAAAGGATCGAGTGGCTCCTCACCCCAACAGCAGACCTATCCCGAGCTCCGAACCATCTCGTCTGGCGAAATTCGGAGTAGGACCTACTCCGTGTGCTTGAGGGTGCACGACTTGAGATTCTTTTCGACGACCATGATGTTGTCCGGGCTGCCCATGCCCGTGTGCTCGAGATGGAGGAGACCAGTTTTGACATTTTTGGAGAGAACACTATTTGGGACTCGGGGTCAGTTGAGGTCAAACTAGGCTAGTGCAGAACTAGGTTGGTGTGCTGCCAGGGGTCTTTGCTGACCTTGGACTCGAACGACAACACAGAGCTTGGCCCGAAACTATGCTCGAAGTCAATGAACTGCCACAGGTCTAAAACGACAGGGATATTCCTGCACGAGGTATATGGCACCGACAATCTGCGCTCAGCGAGTAGAAGTTCCGCTGCTGACCCCAAATCGACGCTGCGCCGTGGGCCGTGGCCATGTCTTACGGGCACTCCTTGCTTCCTTAGAAACGGAACAGTTCAATGGGCGCGGAGGACGAGTGACTCTTTCAAGTTTCAAACTGTAGGCCAAGTAGGTACCAAGTACGCGCTGCACCTTGACAGGACGTGCGCTTGAATTCCCCCTTCATGACCAACCCAAACTTTCAAGTTCATGTACTAGTAGCCTGGAACCTACAACGCAAGGCAGCCTGCAGTCACCGATACTCCAGCTTCTGGCCACGAAGTATTTATGTGCTTCTGCATTTCTCTGTCCACGGCCCGGCAGGCCACGCGGATACGTAGCATGTAAGGTCCCTATGGGAGCAGCAGCCCCCCTGCTCTTGACCCACCTTGCCGACAGTGACATACGAACGTACATTTCTATCTTTTTCTCTTCTTTGCTTTCTTTATCCCTGGTCAGCATACCCGTGAGGACGACCGGGGCCTGCTTGACGTCGCAGCACAGGCAGGGAGTATCCCCGAGTCTGATATGCGTTTGTCTTGTCTCGGTGTCAGTCTGGGTATGTCACTGAGTCGTGTCACAGCGCAAGAATGGATTTCGAAAGAATTCATGTGTGCGTGTTTTCGGGATGCTCATTTCATTCGGGATTCATTTCTTTGACCTTTTTATGATCCAGCATTTCACAACCCAGCCTATGTCGCTTCTAACAAAATCCAAGGTCTTCTTCCATGTCTCCCGATCTTACGAGAATTTACGACATATCACCCTTACCACAACTTCAGAGGGCTATTAGATGCCCCTTACCTCGTTCACAGACGCCATCAACGATATCCTGCACGCCAGCACCTCCGAAAAGCCAGAGCCACACGTCCCTCTCCCTCCAGCCTGAGCTACTTCGAGGCTCTTCTCTCCGGGGACCTCTCCAAACTCGCCCTTTGAAACCTTGGGCAATAGCACGATAGCTCTAGACACTGCATTCCGTGCTCGAATCATCTGACAAGACGCCAGCAAACAACGCTCAGCTCCGTGCGCTCTCTTGACGAGTTGGCTTGATGAACTTGTAAGAAAGGTTCCACATGCCTGCGTCTGCCCCTCTGACACGACAGAGTACGTTAAAATTTGGTCAGACAGGCCCAGCAATCCATCTGTTAGTTAGCAAAGACGTACGGGGGTCGACCAAGGTGTGCTGGAGCCACAGCTGGTTCATGTCATGTCCTACGTCCACGAGCTAGGAATTCTCATCGGTGGGCTTTCCTTCTTCCGATCACTCGACCCTGAACTGAAGATGTGTTGAACAGGCGACGTCGCTGAACTCTGCTCCAACAGTTACCGAAGCACTCGTTCGTAACAGCACTGTGTTATTACCTGAAGCGTTGTTCATAGGGTCATTAATACAGTTGTAATGTTTCGGGCCGTATGGACCTGGGAAAGGTGGGTCGTGGTTGGTTCAAGGGTGTTGTGAATGTTGGGACGTAGGCAATCGTGTGTGGTCTCTGTTCGGATTTACCTTTGATATTCGTGCAGAATGCGAAAGAGTACGACCCTCATGTTCAAGTAATACGTATGTATTTCCAATCAATGCAATGTGCGTGATGGGACAGTAACTCCACTGAGAAGCAGTCGAAAAACCAGTAGATCATTGAACGCAATTAGGATAGCCTTGCCCAATAACATGCAGGCGCAGATGAACAGATCCCTTGCTTGCCATCGGAGTCAATGTAAGTTTGAAGTTCACACCTCGTAATTCGTGAAGAAAGACGCGATACAGGTATAGAGTCCTCAGTGGAACAATTACTGGCAGTACCTGACAATGGGTAAGTAAGACACGAGAAGGTGAGAAAATAGGCAGTGTTTACCGTCTCTCTCCAAAGTCACCGAGACCTGGTATGATATATGCCTTCTCATTTAGGCCCTTGTCAATCCACCCAGTGATCTGCGCATATTTCATGAGGTACTAATCCGGACGGAGAAGGAGCAGAATACCACGCGTAATCCAGGGAACTTGGTGCAGAATGCCTGCAGGCCTTCGGGTGCTGCGATCTTGAGGGGCGTTGGTCATTGTAAGACGAAGCGTCTTAAACGGGGTACTTGCCAGGTTTATAAAGATGATCCGTTCTTCGGGAACACCGTGTTCTCTCAATACTTCGACAGCTTTCATAGCTGATCCGCCAGTCGCTAAATCCAGGTGCGAGAACATATAATAACGCTCCACTGATGAAAACGAGCATACCTAGCATAGGGTCTAATAGCAAGACGTATCGTGATGAGATGTCCTCGGGGAGCTGAGATCAGCTCTTGGTCAGTAACCAACGCAGAAGCATCGTTAATCAGGCTACTGGTCCCACTTTAGAGTAGAATAGTTTTGGGAGCGCGGTCTCTTCGTCCTTTTCCAACTGGGTCAATGGCTATATCGAAGAAAAGTGCACGTTCGTACCCTTTGTATCAGAATCTTTCCAATGCGGACACTACGGCATACTTCGCGTAGTCCTGCCTCCATGGCCTAAAGGTAGTAAGATAGGCGCATACTGGTGTAACCAACATCATTCCAGCCTACCTCTCCAGCGCGTAATATAGAGACTCCGCATATCCTTCCTTCAAAACCAACGCCCTCGTACGTTGATCCCTACAAGAAAAATCCCGTCAGAAACCATCTGTCGCTCCATTGGAATTCCGATCCTCTTTGATCTCTGACATCAAACAGGTAACACACGCACAGTAGGCGTCTGTACTGTCTTAGGCACCACAGGTAAATGGTTAAGCCCCTCTTCCACGAGCAATCGAATTATGCGATCAGAGTAGAAGAGGAAGTCACCGCGGCTTGTTGTTTTGTCTCTGATAATCGTGTAGAGCTGCTTCAAGCTGGGCGGTTTGGGGGAGGGTAAACACTGAAGGAGGGAGATTTGCTTGTTTTTTGTGCGAAGTCTCAGTTGGCGCAGCTGCCATGGTGTAAGAGATACGATAGTATTTGGGATGGTCTAGGTCCAGAGTACATCACAATCACACTGCAGTTTACCATTGGTCAGGTCACGTGCGGGCGGTGTGGGGCATGAATGTCAAAGAAAAGGCACAGGCACAGTCGGTGCCAGTGGTACTGTACAATGGGCCGGGTACTACACCACGACAAGAAGATTCATCGATATTCATCGACACCCGCGGACGAAAGTGGTCGTACGTGAGGAAAGCCTGGAGCAGGAACTATGTATTGGTCACCAGTCCCAGGTGTCACTGCTTTGTGAAATTACCTTGCTTGCAAGGTTTCTCGGGCTCATAATTCGTACGTTCCCGACTCATATCGTACATAGCCAACAACAAATTACGTAACAGTTGTTCGTAATCATATCGTTGTCGATGGGTGCCACTCTTGTCGGCACTTCGCTCTCGCGTTGTCGTCGTCGATGGCTGCCCCTCATGTCGTTCCTGTCGATGGGTGCCAACTCTTGTCGGCCCCTCGCATGGGACTGTTGTCGATGGGTGCCCACTCTTGTGGGCCCCTCGCACAGGACTTTTGTCCTCCTCTCGCGTTGTCGTCGTTGATGGCTGCCCCTCACGTCGTTCCAGTTGTCTGTCGCTGTCGATGGGTGCCAACTCTTGTCGGCCCCTCGCATGGGACTTTTGTCGATGGGTGCCCACTCTTGTAGGCCCCTCGCACTGGACTGTTGTCGTCCTCTCGCGTTGTCGTCGTCGATGGCTGCCCCTCACATCGTCCCTGTCAATGGGTGCCAACTCTTGTCGACCCCTCGCATGGGACTGTTATCGATGGGTGCCCACTCTTGCACACGCACCCTCGACAGCGACAACAACAAATGGTAATGTAGCGGAGACCCGGCTGCGAGGCAGCCCACAAGTAATTTTATTTGGTAACAACTAACTACTCTTGCAGTCGCGATGGTCACGCGTCCTACGCAGCACCAAAATGCCCCATACAAAACACCAGACGAACGTGAGTGGATGCCCTTCAGCAACAGGGGCCACGGCATACTCCAGTTCGCTTGGCCCGCTCAAGAGTGCATCCATCAACCTGATGACCCGCGCGTCGGCCCTACGGAGCGTTATGCGAGCTGGCGCGCACCTATGATAGGATGTTTGGGATTGGTCCATAGGCTTCATTGTGACGTATCCGTAGCTCTGTAATAGCAATGATACATAATTTACCAGATAAGAACATATGGCAAGCAGGCGAGTCATCTGAACCATATCATTTGCAGGCAGATGTGACCACGTACAGTACCGTACAGTACACAGCACAGGCCATGGAATGTATGCTGTGATCCATTCCCCTATGCCGCTGTCAGTGTATTCGTCGAGCGCCTATTTTCGAGCAGCAAGCACACGCTCTCTGATGCGTGATCATTGATCATTGATCATTGATCATCTATGATAGCAGAAACCGCGTCAGCAACCATCATAACTAAGGAATGGCTGAAGCTCGGTTTCGGTCACGGAATTCATTATCTGAATGGTGTCTCTATCCATTAAGTATGATTACTTACGAATACTTACAGTTACGATTCAAATATGATACCCATATGATAGAATACTCTGCCTGGAACCCCGATTCAATATCAATAAAATAAAATAACCCCCAAGATCAATGAGCTCCTCACGAATACGAGCGCTACGTTCATCTGTAGATGTGACGTTGATGGCTGACATGATGAATAAAAAGTGAAAGAAAGAAAACAGGGGCACATTTTTGTCTCCCGCCAAACTATCAAGCAAGGTTTCTGCCGCCACCTGGCGGCACTTCCCGAGTGAGTATATGAACCTCAATATCATAAACTGGAACTTCGGGATCAATTGTGTCCACGCTGTGCCTTTTCTTTTTTGCCTGCCAGCAACAGTTGCTGTGCCCGTCATCCGTAAAACGTTCATCTCCACCGTCTGCAGCGTCCACGGGCCCATCAGTTATCGAGGTCCGATTGGAGGGATATCGGTAGCTATTAAATAACTACTTAAGCTTATAAGGGTGGCCTGTGGTTTTCCGATATAGGTTTGACTATATATTCCAAGTATTTGGTCACTTGTATAAAAGTGGTCAGTGTCCCCGGTAGCTGTTGCGCTGTGCTGGCAGCTGATGTTGAACCTCCTATCAATACTTAGCATTCCTTCTGGCTTATACCCAAATTATAATTATTACAACGATCCGACAGGAAAGTTGTAATAGTGACCGAACTTCCAGAATTTCCTACGGCGCTGGCCATAGCCATGCATGTTAATGACTTTGACGCACTGTACAGTCATGCATCATGCATGCATCACGGCCGTTCCGTTCCTGCTCGAGAACCCCCAGTGCAACTTGCGAGTAATCGGAACAGACCACCAGACCACACCAAAAGCATATCTATGGGTAACGGCGGGTTTCGCCATTCCTCCAGGGGCATTTAAGCCTGCTATCTTTATGCCTACACCCCATATCTCCCTTTGCACATGTCCGACCTTAGTTCACCACCCTTCACCTTTGGGACGAGGCTTTGGATGGTATTCATGGCTGAAGCCGCTGCCATGTCCGCCCTCGCTGTCTCTGCTCTGTTGACTTATATTACAGTATGTTAGAAGCTAAATTATCGACCCTGTAATCTCATTTCCACCCCAGTACAGTGCCGTCACCATCCAGCAGAATGCCTCTCGCAGATGGTCCACAGATACACATATTCATTACTATTTCCTGAATCTAATGATCTGCGACTTGCTACAAGCCATCGGTGAGCAGCAATGATTTTCTACTCTCCATAGCCATTGTCCTTCTTACATTCTTGTAGGCGGCCTCCTGAGCATTAAATGGATTGCAGAGGCAGTGAGTGGCTTGTGTCGCAATCATGTTGGGATACTAATTCGCAAGATGTTTTTCTAGTGCGTGTACTCCAGCGCGGTTTGCACCGTACAAGGTATCCTAGGTCCTTCTGGAAAGGATGAGTCAACTTATCATCTCTAGGTCTCTTGAAACATGTGGGTGAGGTTGGGGTTGCTCTCAGGTTGGGTTTAATATCATAGTTCTCAATATGTGCACATGCTCACACCTCCGGCAGCACCACGGTGGGCTACATGCTCCTGAATTTTTTGTCCAAGCATGATATTGATCCTATTTGCTGACAAGGTCATAACCCTCCATACCCTTCAAGTCTTGGCATTTCGTCAGAATTCTTCCCCCAAGTTCGCACGAGTCATCTTAGCGATTATCTGGGTCACTATCGCCCTTCTAGTTGGCATCCCTAACGCCGTCCAACGCAGCATTTACGACCCAGCCGGCGCATGTGAGTACAAGTGTTTCCATCTTGACAAGTTAACTCGAATTCCGTGAGTTATTACAGGGTGTTGGATCCGAGAGCCCATTCACGAGCTGATTTCCCTCCAATACATGTGGATGTGGACAGCGGCTTTGCTAAATATCGTCGTCTACGTATTTCTCGCACTCGTGGTTGGCCGTGTGATAATCATCGAGGGCCATAAGATTCGCTTGCCGAGGGGAGACGGGCGGAGGCAGCAAACGTCCACATTCTCAGAAAATTTAGATTCAGAACATCGGAGGGACGAAGGGGCCATAGCACTTCAGATGTTATTGTGAGCAGATGTGCCTTCATGCGGCTGCTTTTATGCTCATGTTTTCTTCGTTCCAGCTACCCAGCTGTATACACCTTGACGGTCAGTCCCTTTCCTATGTTAGGTCTCGTCGTGCTTAAACAGACTACAGGTCCTGCCAATATCGGCAGCGCGCTTTTCAGCGTTCACGGACCACTCAGTCCCATTCTCATTAACTGCCATCGCCGAAACTCTGTTCGCCCTTTCGGGTCTCCTCGATGTTGCTCTATACTCCCTCACGCGCCCCAAGCTAATGCCACAGCGAGAAGCGCGCGAACAGCCTCCATCAGTGATGCTACGATCTCCGAGTACCCGCACCTACCGAACCCAAGGGCGCCCACCCTATACCCATGATTTGACCTTGGATGCAAACGCAGGAGGAGCAGATTCATTAGCGGATGACGGATGGCAGAACCCAGCGGGCTCGCCCGATCTATCCTGGAAATGTGCATACCCTCCGTAACGATCCCTACTGCACGTTAGCTACCTCACACCGTGGATGTATTTTTAAACATGGCTTATTTGTTATCAGTATGTACTGGTATTGGTCTACCAAGTATATGTTACATCAGTAAAGAGGTTATTTTGTTCCTTTTGGTCTACAGACTGCAGTGACCAACAAACTCGTGTAAGCCTACAAGCAACCTACAACCTTACCTAGGTTCCTACAACATCAGCGTGCAGAGGTACTCATATGATCGTACCAGCATTTTTGACTATAGCTTCAAGTTATTTGTTTTGCAGCAGCTGACCTCCGCCGGGATGTCCTCACTCGATTCCGAAACTATGTACAGTACTTTTGAAAGGATGCATATGCACACTCACGCTCGAAGAAACGCGGCCTGTTGGCCAATAAGTTCTAGCATCTATCTGGACGCGGAAATGAAGCTGACGCTATAGATGTGCCAGTGCATGAGCTGGAGGTTAATTATCCCTTTACAACTTACAAGGTCAATCAATTGCCTCTCTCTCGGACACCTTTTCTCTTCGTGGGCGCAGCTTAGAAACCGAAGCAGCGTCTTCGCTACCATCCATCTCTGCCACCACCTACGTTTCACAATCGACGTCGCCGAAACAAAAGATACTGGAAAGTTTGTTCACATGTCCAGCATAATGCTCCAGAACACATCTCTCCCAACAATGCCCACCCTTCTCCCCTACATCAGTTCCACATCTGGTTCAACGAAGCCCGCAACACAGGCGTGCATGAGCCAGATCCGTCCGGTATACCCTCGTCGCGCATGGTGCTTTCAAACAGCTAGACAAACGCAGCTTCGTCTTCTACACCAACTGTACCTCGGGCAGGTCGAAGAAGCTCGACGATAACCCTAACCATAATGTTTCTTCCTGGAAATCTCAAGGCAGGTCAGGATCGTCGATAACGTCGAGAAAGTGAGCAAGGAGGAAAGCCATAAGTATTTCCACGCTGCCTATTGGTACCCGGCTTGGTGCTTTTCCAGGGTACCGTTATCGGCGAAAATGACCTGCAGCAGAGCCAGAATGCCTTCTAGCCGTTATGATCGTATTGGCATGGAAGCCAGTGCCAGCGCGTTAACAGCTGCTGAAATTTCCGAGGCGTCTTTTGCCAAGAAGCTCGCAGCTAGCGATCACGAACCGCAAGTCCCGTGGGTCTCTCCCCGATTGGGATTGGCCAACTGGAGTGAAGACATGTTTCAGCATCCGAACCCAAGCGGAACACTTCGGAAAACAACCGACGAAATCGAGGTCTCGTTCCCTCCACAGACGACATTCGGCGGAAGCTCAGGGTCCCGCACGGCACCACCCTCTCGGGCGTTACATCCAAAGTGGGTTACAGGGTTGGGTTCCTGTCGCGTTGCTGCTGGGAGCCTGGGACGGTCCGAATATTACTTTAGGACCAATGAGAAGTTCAGATGGGGGTAGAGAAGTGGGTAAGGTTTGGGCAGAACTTGCCCATCGTTGCACAAATTGTCCAGTCACCCCGGAACCTAGACTAGAGGACATCTCTCCTGTGATATTCACTGCAATCTGTGTTGATTCTCGAAACTACCAGCAACTTGATCCCCTACAAAATCGCAAGCAAAATGCAAAGCTATCCAACAACTGGGCGACCCGACGATCGGGGGGTTCCAACATGTTCCAGCCTTCCAGCCGGCTCCATCCCCGTCAACCTTTCCACAGCACCCAACGCCGTGCTGACGACCACATCAGGATTCTCGTGATGTATCCAATGCCCACTGCCTTTCACCAGCACGCTCCGAACCCGAGGGTGAACAGGAACTTGGTCCGGTGGGCAGGTTTTGCTAAGCTCAGGATCCGCCATTAGAACCACGACGTCGACGTGGGGCGGTATTGTAGTGAATAGGTGCTTGAAGGTGAATGGCACGTTTTGCTATACAAAGGAGGGTAAGTTGAACGTCAGTGTCCATATTCGGTGGCCAGTACTACGAGTGGCATGCCGTGCAAGGCTCCACCACTCACTGCAAATATCTGCTTGACCAAATCACCCTGCGCCATGTGCAGAGCCAGGACCCTCGAAACCACATCCCGGTGTGTCCAAGCAGGGTGCTCCGCCATATGCGCTTCGATGCTCCTGACGTTTCGGATCTCCTCCGAATAGCTGGCTTCTTTAGCCGCTAGGGTTTCCTGGCTGGACTCGATACCAGGATCCACGAGGACCACAGCCGTTCTTCTGTCTGCGGGCAAGAACGGAATAAGGGCAAGAGCCACGTCCCCCCCGAAAGAGTGCCCGATGATGACATCATACACGATCCCTTCAGCGAAATACGAACGAAGATCCTCAGCTAGCGCGCTGAGCCGCAAGTCGTCGCTCCGCCGGTAACCATGACCCAGCATGTTAGGAGCTGTCACCAGGTAGCCTAGACGAGCCAATCGATGAGATCATAGCAAGCACGTGTCGTGGAATTGCTCAAACCAGCTCGGACGAGTGCTTGGGCTATGGTTTCCCAAGTCTGAGACGACGAGGTGGCCCCATGTATCAGAAGGGCCCGCTTCGATGCGGAAGAAGATCCCCACTGCGTGGCTGATGGTATGGGTGTCATTTCAGACTAAAAAAAACTTCATGGAACGCTCACGCTTGTAGCTTTTTATGTGCCAGGAGGATAATAACGTGAGAGTTCATGACGCAAAGTACTTCGTAACACACCGTACCAATCGTATCTTCTTGCCTTCCAAATCAGTAACTGCGGGGCGATACAGATAGCACAATGGCGTTAACCCTGTCCTAAATGGTATACTAGACCATTCTCCAATACAGCTAGCCCGTTGTGCAGGCCTCTATTGCGAGATCACGCATTGCATCAACCCTGGTCAGGGGACACTCCTCCACTGGCTCCCTCTCAGAGGCAACGAACGGCCAGTACTTCACCACACCCCAGAACACGTTCCCTCCAATGTCCATTGCGTAACACTGACTGACATGTAGTACACCAGAATGATATTGTGCATGTGTTCTTCAAAGCAACACGCTCAGAGGTTCCTATCAATCAAGCTCTCGATCATGCCTGCAGTTGTCAAAGGGTATTCCTTCAGCTCGACCTTGCCATCCACAACGAGTGTATTAGACTGGAGCATCATCTTGCGAGGCTAGGAGGGCAGGGGGAGCCATGTCAGTGGGCATCCCATCATTTTTTGGCGCGCCAAAACGAGAAAACGAAAACCCACCAGTTTCTTCTTCAGCACGACATCCTTGACCTCTTGCACCCAATCCGCAGGGGGGGTCGTGAGTTCCGTGTAGAACGCCCTTGCACCCGCACCGTCTGCTACGCTCTTGCGTATCTGCAGCTGGCGAAGAAGCTTCCCCATGACTTTGCTTCCATTCTGGAGAACTTCCTTGCGGTCGAGCTCGTGATTATGAGAGATTAGCAAGAGAACCAAAGAGAGGGAGAGGGAGCAAGAACGATAGGAAAAGGGACCTACTTCGATGTAAAGATTCTCGAGAATGCCGTCCGCACTGTAGATCTTCTTGAGCTTCACCAAACCCTCATTCACCATGAACTTAGTGATACCCAACCTGCAATAGCAATCATTAGACACAGCTCTCCTCGAACTTGAATGCACTGATCAAAGGGACCTCTCACCGAGCTTGCATATGCGCCTGCCCATGCTTCCCTGTTACAGGATCATAGAACTCTAGCGCACGAACACCATTACGCGCCATCAGCAGGAAAGAGACATAGACAATATCTTCGCGATCGGCCTGATCCTTGTACTGATCCGGATACGATGGTGGTTAGTTGCGTCTCCATCATCGAAGCATTGGCCAGAACCAAAGACTCACACCCATGATGCTCAAGATGTTCTCGTTGTTCGCAACTGTATCAAATGATCCGTTAAGACATATGGTATAGTACGAGGTGGAAGCAAGGAACTTACGCTACATGGCTACTGCTTCTGCACGACACTCTTCCATCGACGAGGAAATCTCTCCGAGGACAGAGTCTGCAGTCTGGCCGGGCTTGTACCACGTCGCGCTGCACGGATAGTTGAAACAACGAAACACGATTTTGCGATAACAAAGTGGAGGCTCACACTTTCTGCCCGGTAAGCGGGTTAATAGTCTATCACACATTGAACGTCAACGGACACGACGACGGGTAATTGATTGCAGTGAAACATCACCTCAGGATCGAAGTTGAATGTCCCATCAGACTGCTCCTGGAACAACTTGCCAGATCCGTGACCGAGCAACTCGTGGTTTGCAACCTGGAGCTCGAATGCGCGGGAATCCCACTTGTTGTACAGTTCGAGGTCACTCTCGTGAATGAATGTAATTTCTTCGTCTGAATTACGAGAGTATATTCAGATTGTAGGTCGCGGGTCTCGGAGGAAACCAGCAGCGAAAATATCTACTCACCGGGAGCTTTTGCTGCTAGGATGTTCTAGATGCAAACCCGACCAGTTCAACATTTTGCATGCTAAGGAAATGCGCAGACCTACGGTAAGAGAGACATTCTTGAATCCAGTCGACTCTCGGATAGCATAATAGTTTGGTATCTGTGATATCGTTGAGGCTCTGGCCTTGGTCCCAGGAGATGGCGTTACTCACATTGATTCCACCTGGTATATCTGGAAATTAAGTCGTATCTAAGCACCTTTGGCCGCTCTCAGTGCCCTCAGCTTACCTCCGGTAGCGAAATGAAGGATATCCAAAGCAGTAAAGTCCGGCTTCTTGAAAACGTCAACCTCAAACACTGGACCCCAAGGCAGAGCCTTGATGAGTTCCGGTGCATCGTTGACGAGCTTATCGTACTTGGCACTGAGAGTTTTATCAACAATGGCAGTGAAACCTATCGAAGCGCAAGTGAGTACTAAAGTTTTGTCGCGAGAAAAACATAACGACCCTCCCATTCGGCACGTCCACCGTATGGGTCAACGTAAGTTTCGATGAACCCGATGTAGCTCTCCACAACAGGTCCGATATCCTTGACCCATGCGGTGGAGCCTTTTTTGTGTTCCTCAATAGAACCCGTCTCGAAGCTGCAGACATGCACACGCTAAACACATTTTTGTAGACCCGCAAAAAAGTAACTCACGAGTTGATGTAACCCTCCAGCATTGCAGTCTGGTTTTCATTCGCCGTGTACTTCTTGGCCTGTTTGCATGGGGCTCTTAGTTGTCGACAAGATCGGTAACGAGATAAACAAGACGGCACCTCTCTCAGCGCTGCGACAACCTTCGTCAACGATTCCGAGAAGTCACCATACTCGACCGTCAATTTTGCACTGTCAATTTTAGCGCTGATCTCGTGGAAGGTCGAAGGTTGCCTCTGTACTGAAGCAACAAGGAGCGTGAAGTCTCCCGCACCGTTTTTGCGTACTCTGTATAAGTGGGATGAACAACAAAAAAGTAGTGGTGCGGACCAATGCAATGATCATTACCGGGTATTCAAGATATCGACCCCAAGCTTCTCGGCAGCTTCTTGCACTGCAGCAACTTCCTCATCGGTAATTACCTCGCCGAGGTAATAGTTTGAGACGCGACCCTCGGAGCGCTTTCCAATGAATAGCGAACTTTCAGGCGTTACCGCATAAATGTGCTCTTTGAGCTTCGAAAAGGTTACGAACCACACAGAATCAGAGAAAATGATGGAACTAACTTCATTGAACAGCGGAACGGCATTCGACGCGTTCGTGGAAGCCGCGACGACTTTGGCAAATTCGCTCTCAGCAACGCGAGGAACGATTTTGGTGAAACCGAAACTTTTGTAGTTCACCAAATATTGCAAAACCTGCCAGTGTCCAAATGATCGTGTCGTTGTGAAAATATGTAAATGAGTTTGGACAGACCTGTGCCGTATATTGGAGAACATCGTCGAAGTCCCGCTGGCTGACACCAGAGTTATTCTTAAGAACACCCAAGTCAGCTAGCTTTCCATTGGCGCTGAACGTGAGGATCAAGAGGTCATAAATTTTCGTCGCCTGGGGTGTCCACTGGCCCTGAATGATACGAGCGCCAGCCCATGATGCCTGGCCAACGTAGTGAGCATACAGTTTTTCCCTTTCACTGCTCTGAGGTTAGATCAGTCCCGTATTAACTGACATAGGTAACACACGTTAATAGAGCGAAAGACTTGGAGACTTCGACTCTACAAATTGGGGGAGCCTTGTCTGCTAGGAAACGATCAGCTGCAAGTGAAGCCATTGTTCTGCGTGTCACTGGGAGATGTAGAAATGGGAGTGTTAGTGATTGATGTGGGGAAGATGAACTACCACAGGTCTGGTAAGATCTCCAAGTGTGTTAGAATTTTTGGTGGGGCAACGACGAAGGGTCACAGGTGCCAATTCCGTGGCAAATGCACGAGGTACATCGGATCATAACTACTCGTATTTAAGCAAAAAGAAACATCAAATAATTTATCTGAGGCACGGATAAGAGATGCTACATCAAAACGTCAAAAGTCAGAGTGAAACCGGCCGATGTCATACTCATTCGGTCGTACACGGGATGTTATAGAAATTCAACACGAGAACTCGATTGAATGCGGCGCGCAGCACTTCAGAGCTTCTGTCACATGCACCTCGAAGTCGGAAGCACCAAAAACATTGTCCGCGATGGTGTAGCGCGTCGGTCACGTGGTGAAATTAAATGAAAAACACGAAGCCAAAAATTCAAAATTCCGGGATGTCCTGTCAGAATCCGAAAAGTCACCAAGTACTACTAGTATCATCGCCGAGTTGCAAACTGGCCCTTACAAGCACTTGTTTCTCGGTGTGGTGAGTACGAACAATTGAATGAAGTCAAGAGTGAGGTCGAGCGTCACGTGAGACCGACAACGGTCCTTCATCAATGCATCAATGCATCATCCTTGGAATGGCGAAGCTGCCTCCAGCACGAGACTAAGTCTGCACCGGCTTTTCTGGTTCCATGACATTGACTCCAGTACTCTGCTCCGAGTTAGCGTCCCCAATTCAAGATTATTGTCACAGCCTAATTACATGCAGTGTTGGCGATTCATATTTCGAACCGTCGCAGTACCCACATCCGAAACGCATGTACCACGAACGCAAGACACTGGTGGTCATTGTCAATGACTGAACAACGGAGAAGACCCCTCCGGTGAACGCTCCATAGTAAGTGGATTGAATCCATGCTGCACACGATCCTTGTAGCGCACGATAAGTTCGCTTATTGACACTGGTAGTTCGTGTACTGACCTGCAACGGGACCCGTAACAGCGAAACCCAACATCTGAGCTATGCCCAGTCCACCTGCCGAGAGTGCCATGATGGCCTCTGAGGCCATCAGTATGGCTCTGACGATGGAGATTATCGCAGAGGTATTGTTGGCTACCCCATTTGAGAGAGAAAAAAATCAAACGGTGAGCTCTTTCAGTGAACCTGGCATTACCTATCGATCTATGAACCGTGTCTATGTACGTTCCCGTTAGATATGCTATCCGCCGTTGGATGATTGGGACGTACCGCGTAACCTCCGTCAGATTTCTTCCCAACCGACCGCTCTACCGAGGGTTGCGGATATGTTTTCGACAAGTATTCTCAGTTTTTGAGCGACATTGCCCTTGGGCTGGAATAGGAGCAATGCCCTTAGATAACTCGTCAGCCAGTGGACGGGTTCGACGACGCTTTGTCTGCCCGAGCAAGTGATTTATGCACTCTCGCAGGCGCTAGCTACATACTGTGCGGATCACTTGCAGACTTGAGCGCCTTGAGCAATTCCCAGTATCGTAGTTCCACGACACCGTTAGCGCGACATCCCGCTTTTGCAGTCATTGAGACTTCAGCTTTGATATTTAATTTCCGAAGAGATTCTTCCGAAGTGGGATCACCATCAGAGCGGGAGGCACAGGCCCTTGACAACAGCCAGAAGGTCCTTGTATGCTGCACGGCTCCGAGCCCGATTATGGCTGTCTGGGCTGCCTATGCCTCCCAGCTCACGCGCACGTTCAAACCATCGTTTCATTTCTGGTGCAGTTGCAAATTTGCTCCGGGCACTGCATGGCTTCAGGAGATTCTTATTTACGTATGCAGGTAACGCAGGACAGGAGCTTTGGGGTGTTCACTCTGTTGGTATTGTCGTGCAAGTGGTCTGCGTCGCGTCGTCATCAATATTGTCACCGTGCAGGCACATCACTGGCTATCAAAGGCCGTCGTCGACCACGGGCCTGAGCGAATACCCCAGGGATCATGTAGCCGTGGATAGTACAACGGTGTTAACCCTGTCCTAAATGGTATACTAGACCATTCCCCAATACCGCTATCCCGTTGCAACGTTGTGCAGGCCTCTATTGCGAGATCACGCATTGCATCAACCCTGGTCAGGGGACACTCCTCCACTGGCTCCCTCTCTGAGGCAACGAACGGCCAGTACTTCACCACACCCCAGAACACGTTCCCTCCAATGTCCATTACGTAAAACTGACTGATATGTAGTATACCAGAATAATATTGTGCATGTGTTCTTCAAAGCAACACGCTCAAAGCCTCCTGTCAATCAAGCTCTCGATCATGCCTGCAGTCGTCAAAGGGTATTCCTTCAGCTCGACCTTGCCATCCACAACGAGTGTATTAGGCTGGAGCATCATCTTGCGAGGCTAGGAGGGCAGGGGGAGCCATGTCAGTGGGTATCCCATCATTTTGTGCGCGCCAAAACGAGAAAACGAAAACCCACCAGTTTCTTCTTCAGCACGACATCCCTGACCTCTTGCACCCAATCCGCAGGGGGGGTCGTAAGCTCCGTGTAGAACGCCCTTGCACCGGCACCGTCTGCTACGCTCTTACGTATCTGCAGCTGGCGAAGAAGCTTTCCCATGACTTTGCTTCCATTCTGGAGAACTTCCTTGCGGTCGAGCTCGTGATTATTAGAGATTAGCAAGAGAACCAAAGAGAGGGAGAGAGAGCAAGAACGATAGGAAAAGAGACCTACTTCAATGTAAAGATTCTCGAGAGTGCCATCTGCACCGTAGATCTTCTTGAGCTTCACTAAGCCTTCGTTCACCATGAACTTAGTGATACCCAACCTGCGATAGCAATCATTAGACGCAGCTCTCCTCGAATGCACCGATCAAAGGGACCTCTCACCGAGCTTGCATATGCGCCTGCCCATGCTTCCCTGTTACAGGATCATAGAACTCTAGTGCACGAACACCCATACGCGCCATCAGCATGAAAGAGACATAGACAATATCTTCGCGATCGGCCTGATCCTTGTACTGACCCGGACACGATGATGGTTAGTTGCGTCTCCCATCATCGAAGCATTGGCCAGAACCAAAGACTCACACCCATGATGCTCAAGATGTTCTCGTTGTTGGCGACTTTATCAGATGATTCGTTAAGACATATGGTATAGTACGAGGTGGAAGCAAGGAACTTACGGTACATGGCTACTGCTTCTGCACGACACTCTTCCATCGACGAGGAAATCTCCCCGAGGACAGAGTCTGCAGTCTGGCCGGGCTTGTACCACGTCGCGCTGCACGGATAGTTGAAACAACGAAACACGATTTTGCGATAACAAAGTGGAGGCTCACACTTTCTGCCCGGTAAGCGGGTTAATAGTCTATCACACATTGAACGTCAACGGACACGACGACGGGTAACTGCAGTGAAACGTCACCTCAGGATCGAAGTTGAATGTCCCATCAGCCTGCTCCTGGAACAACTTGCCAGATCCGTGACCGAGCAACTCGTGGTTTGCAACCTGAAGCTCGAATGCGCGGGAATCCCACTTGTTGTACAGTTCGAGGTCACTCTCGTGAATGAATGTAATTTCTTCGTCTGAGTTACGAGAGTATATTCGGATGGTAGGTCGCGGGTCTCCGGGGAAACCAGCAGCGAAAATATCTACTCACCGGGAGCTTTTGCTGCTAGGATGTTCTAGATGCAAATCCAACCAGTTCAACATTTTGCATGCTAAGGCAATGCGCAGACCTACGGCAAGAGAGACATTCTTGA
This sequence comes from Melanogaster broomeanus, assembly GCA_014904935.1. Taxonomy (NCBI): domain Eukaryota; kingdom Fungi; phylum Basidiomycota; class Agaricomycetes; order Boletales; family Melanogastraceae; genus Melanogaster; species Melanogaster broomeanus. The sequence goes on along the minus strand of MU123751.1, from coordinate 85,654 downwards.
ATCCAGTCGACTCTCGGATGGCATAATAGTTTGGTATCTGTGATATCGTTGAGGCCCTGGCATTGGTCCCAGGAGATGGCGTTACTCACATTGATTCCAGCTGGTATACCTGGAAATTAAGTCGTATCTAAGCACCTTTGGCCGCTCTCAGTGCCCTCAGCTTACCTCCAGTAGCGAAATGAAGGATATCCAAAGCAGTAAAGTCCGGCTTCTTGAAAACGTCAACCTCAAACACTGGACCCCAAGGCAGAGCCTTGATGAGTTCCGGTGCATCGTTGACGAGCTTATCGTACTTGGCACTGAGAGTTTTATCCACGATGGCAGTGAAACCTATCGAAGCGCAAGTGAGTACTGAAATTTTGTCGCGAGAAAAACATAATGACCCTCCCATTCGGCACGTCCACCGTATGGGTCAACGTAAGTTTCGATGAACCCGATGTAGCTCTCCACAACAGGTCCGATATCCTTGACCCATGCGGTGGAGCCTTTTTTGTGTTCCTCAATAGAACCCGTCTCGAAGCTGCAGACATGCACACGCTAAACACCTTTTTGTAGACCCGCAAGAAGGTAACTCACGAGTTGATGTAACCCTCCAGCATTGCAGTCTGGTTTTCATTCGCTGTGCACTTCTTGGCCTGTTTATATGGGAATCGTTAGTGTCGACAAGACTGGTAACGAGATAAACAAGACGGCACCTCTTTCAGTGCTGCGACAACCTTCGTCAACGATTCCGAGAAGTCACCATACTCGACCGTCAATTTTGCATTGCCAATTTTGGCGCTGATCTCGTGGAAGGTCGAAGGTTGCTTCTGTGCTGAAGCAACAAGGAGCGTGAAGTCTCCCGCACCGTTTTTGCGTACTCTGTATAAGTGGGATGAACAACAAAGAAAGTAGTGGTGCGGACCAATGCAATGATCATTACCGGGTATTCAAGATATCGACCCCAAGCTTCTCGGCAGCTTCTTGCACTGCAGCAACTTCCTCATCGGTAATTACCTCGCCGAGATAATAGTTTGAGACGTGACCCTCGGAGCGCTTTCCAATGAATAACGAACTCTCGGGCGTTACCGCATAAATGTGCTCTTTGAGCTTCGAAAAGGTTACGAACCACACAGAATCAGAGAAAATGGTGGAACTAACTTCATTGAACAGCGGAATGGCATTCGACGCGTTCGTGGAAGCCGCGACGACTTTGGCAAATTCGCTCTCAACAACGCGAGGAACGATTTTGGTGAAACCGAAGCTTTTGTAGTTCACCAAATTGTGCAAAACCTGCCAGTGTCCAAATGATCGTGTCATTGTGAAAATATGTAAATGAGTTTGGACAGACCTGTGCCGTATATTGGAGAACATCATCGAAGTCCCGCTGGCTGACACCAGAGTTATTCTTAAGAATACCCAAGTCAGCTAGCTTTCCATTGGTGCTGAACGTGAGGATCAAGAGGTCGTAAAGTTTCGTCGCCTGGGGTGTCCACTGGCCCTGAATGATACGAGCGCCAGCCCATGATGCCTGGCCAACGTAGTGAGCATACAGTTTTTCCCTTTCACTGCTCTGAGGTTAGATCAGTCCCGTAGTAACTGACATAGGGTAACACACGTTAATAGAGCGAAAGATTTGGAGACTTCGACTCTACAAATTGGGGGCGCCTTGTCTGCTAGGAAACGATCAGCTGCAAGTGAAGCCATCGTTCTGCGTGTCACTGAGAGATGTAGAAATGGGAGTGCTAGTGATTGATGTGGGGAAGATGAACTACCACGCGTCTGATAAGATCTCGAAGTGAGAACTCGATTGAATGCGGCCCGCAGCATTTCAGAGTTTCTGTCACATGCAAGTAAAGAGCGGGACTCGGTATACGGAAGCCGGAAGTACCAAAAACATTGTCCGCGATCGTGTATCGCGGTCACGTGGTGAATGAAAAACACCAAAGCCAAAAATTCCACCATAACTTGGTCCATACGTCTTACGAGACTTGACAAAAACACTGAAGAACAACCGGCAGGCGTGAAAAGGAAATAGCTCGAGGATGCCAGCGTCGAAATCTAGTTAACACTTGGTATTTCAGCTAACAAGTTTGAGCACCGTGTGTATAGTTGTAGCAAAGTTGTATGGTACAAGTTCAAGTTAGTCAACTTGTACTGTACGACCCACTACTTATAATTATGAGCTTCAAGGCATTATTAAGTTTCCTTTTTTGGGTATGTGGTGCTTGGTGGACCTCGCAAGTGCTGCTCGACGTACCAAACCATGCTGAGCGCTGTTGCAAGACGCAAGGCAGCAAAGGCAGCTGCGGAGTCGTCCAGTGTCCCTTCTTCCAAACCGCCTTCACCGCCTTCACCGCCTTCACCGCCTTCACCACCAGCTTCATCCCCGACACCAAACCCCGTTTCCGTCACTAAAAGCAAACGCGCTTGGTCACCAAGTGCACCACTAGCAGACTCCTCCGACGAGGATGCGCCTGAATCGTCGGGCGTCGTCGATCCCACCAGCAGCGCAATTTCACCAATACCATCAACATCAAGAAAGCTCGAACGTACGACACTGTCTACGTTCCATCCAGTTCTGGGACAGAACTTTTGCGTTGTCCCTGAAAGCGCATACACGGCCAACGAAAAGGCAATAATATTGGTGCTTCATCCCAACGAGTCCGTTGCACTTGTTGGGGCATATACTCTGTGTGTCCTGCATGGCAGTGTCTCCCTTCTAGGTGTCACGCTTTCGCCGTCTGACACGAATCACCACATATTTGCACCTCGTTCATCACCCCTGCCTATCCTGTCCTGGGCGGTAGCCCATCAGCCAGGATCATGTACATATGCGATTCCGTCAACGATACGGCTGCAGCAAAACAGTACTGCCATCTTAATCCGATATCTCGACACCGGAATCGAAGGTCTCGGACGAATATGCAGAGTCTTTGAAAATGTCTTCAAACCGCCTGGAGACTCGAACGCTTTCAAAAACATTCAACTCCCGGGAATTACCCTCGTATGTACCTGACAGCATCTCAATAGTCCACTGCGATAAAATTCTTTTCCCGAAGATCACCCACAGCACCAAAGATATCCACCCTTTTACGCTTCCACATTCTTGGGAGACCGCGCTGGCATCAATAGATGATACACAGGACTTGGATATCGGTACTGCTCCGGTATGTTTAGTGAGAGGTCCCAAGAAGAGCGGGAAGAGCACGTTCGCTCGGACCTTGGTTAACCGCCTGTTGGACCGGTCAGTCGCCCAGCGTGCGCTGCGTACACAGTGCTAATGTAGTTTAATCCTGAAGGTATCACCGAGCGGCCTTCCTTGAATGTGACCTCGGACAATCGGAATTCACCCCGGGGGGCATGGTCGCGCTCAACGTAGTAGAAAGCTATATCTTCGGTCAGTCAGAGCACCGAGTGCGTGGCTCGCTGAGGCTAATTGATCTTTCCAGGCCCCCCTTCACCCACCCAAGTCTACCCTACCGGGCGCACTACATCGGCTCTACCACCCCCCGTTCCAGCCCTTCACACTATCTATCCGCTGTGCAATCTCTGCTTGAGACATACAAGCTCGAGCTTCAATTTTCTACCCTCATCGATGGCCCGCCCCTAGGAGACGAACGAATACAAGACTCTATCCCGCTCGTTGTGAATACCATGGGATGGACGAAGGGCCTTGGCGCAGACCTCAACATGCGCATCGAGGAGATTGTCGAGCCTTCGCACGTTTTCGAGATTGACGGACCTGAGGAGTGGGGATGGCCAGCACCCCTCCACTCGCAGCATATCCCACAACAACCGACCTTTGTATCATTCACGCAAACAAAAGTTCGAACGCTCATAAAGCTAGAACCCATACCCAGCGAATCCACGAACACCTACCATTCCGCGGTGGATCATCGCAACCTCAACATCCTCTCGTACTTCCATGCCATCTTCCCTGAACTCCCGCCCTCTTCCTCTTCCTCTTCCTCTTCTTCGCCGTCCCTACTCAAACAAATGACAGCCACAAGCTGGGATGCCTCCCTCCCTCTCTGTGCACGCTACCCCTACGAAGTCGACTGCATCCGGGCTTTCGACGACATCTTCCTCACCGGACCAGGGTGCGAAGACGTTGTACCTTCCGAGCTCTCACGCGTGCTAAACGGTGCCATCGTTGGTCTCATTTCCTGCGATCCCCATGCGACCTCCACCGTTTCCTCTCAATTCACATCCACATCTTCGAATGGATCTCAGCTGCCATACACCCCTTCCCAGACTCCCCCCGATCCAGCTTTCTCAGCCTGCCATGGCCTTGCACTCATCCGTGGCATCACACTCCCGCTAAATCCACCCTCTCCATATATGCACATCCTTACGCCCCTCCCGACCCGACTCCTGTTGCACACACGAACACTCGTGAAGGGCGAACTCGAGCTTCCGATATGGGGCATGCTCGACTTTCGTGAAGGCGAGGAGGGCGGGGTGGCTGGCGTTGAGAGGGGCCATGTTCCATATTTGCAGTGGGGTAAGGGTGGGGGCGTGGGGAGCGAAAAGAGAAGAGCAAGAAGGAATCTGATGCGTAAGGGGCAGGCCTAAGTACAAAGTAGCTGTATAGTCGTAGAAGGCAGCCGTTTACTTTGAGGGGTCTACATTATTGTTGTAAGGAGATATGCAATAGAGTCGAGGGTTGTGCCATATAATCGCATTTTTGTGCTCATTGCTGCAAACAGTGAACACAATTGTTCGGTGCTGGGGATGAAAGCGAACTCGTGCTGTCCATGTCGGTGACTCCTAGTATCGGAAGACATCTTGGCATCGGGGGCGTCGACGGTGTCTTAGGCGAAACTCCGCTTCTGGACACGTCGCTATCAGAGCGACCTTTGCGTCGTGAGCGAGGAGGTCTTGTAGGCGTCAGGGGTGGAGCGTCTTCCTCATCCCCGTCCGTGAAATGACGATGGGAACGGTCCAAGTTTGGGTTGCGAAGTTCGTAGAGTATCTTGCGGAGTAAGGCCATGCACTCTTCAGAGGCTGTTCAGTGTTCTGCTACCAGCTCGAGCTTCGGATCACGAGCAATTTGGCAAGGCATCATCGCGAACTTTGAGATCTTGGATTGAGCACAGAACTGGCCAGGTCAACACCTGTCACCTGGTCAACATACAGTCACACGAACCCGACATCTGCCGCCCGTAATCTTCCCTAAAGTTCGGATTGGGTAACCGGTTGTCGCGTGGGCCAGATCGTCACTATTACTAATCGTATTAATAATACTAATCTAGGAAGCTGATAAGTACTCCGTCTGTGAAATTATCAACACTTCACCATGTCGGATCTCCTTCCTCCTGACCACTTTCTCAATCTTCCTCGCCCCGACATCGTCGTCGGCGCAGGACCTGGCATTGTCGACACAACTACACTCGCTGCCCACGATTTCGATGTTGACACTAGAACCGGTTTCTTGCCCCCAGATCCTCCCATCGGTCGTCTCCCTGAGCAATGGGAGCCCTGGGAGGCCACTCTCGAAAAATCCATGTCCATGAAATTCCAGCTCGCAATTAAGCCGGGTCTCACTGAACACGAAGTCGCTCAATCTGCCTCATGGCGAGCGGACGTACACAACGTGAGTTGTTTCGCCCCCATCTCACTCACCCCGTTCCATCCTTTTACTTAATTGCTCCCTTTAAACAACCGTGATCGTTGCTCACACGCCTGTTTTACTCAGCTTCCCATACTCTCGACAAAAGGTCTCACAACCTCCGAGTTGCTACTCCGCCGGGCTCATCATGTGCTCACCTATATCATGCACTCCTACATTCACACACTCCCACTGGAGGCCGAGATCCGTATACCAGCATCGGTCTCCATCCCCCTTCTCGAGGTCTCAGCCCACCTCCAACTCCCACCCGTAGCGACGTACTCCGACAATGTTCTGTACAACTGGAAGCTCAAATCACCGTCCGAAGCATCGACCCAACCTACAATCGAACATCTATGCAGCCAAGACCTCTTCACCGGCAGCAACGATGAACAGGAATTCTACCTCGCCTCTTCCCGCATCGAGCTTAGAGGCGTCGAAGCGCTCGAGCTCATGCGCGCCACCATGGACGAAATGTTCGTCGGTGACGAGATCGCCGTCAGGCGTATCACGGGGTACTTGTATAAACTCGCCACTGTCGTCGACGAGCTCAAAGACATCCTCCTCAACGTTCGGAAGGGGTGCGATCCGGAATACTTCTATCACAGCATTCGGCCTTGGTTGCGCGGACAAGACTCCGATCCGCTAGATAGGAAATGGATTTTCGAGGGGCTCGAGGAGCACCCTGAGATTGAGCACCCGACAGATTTGTCGGGGCCGAGTGCGGGCCAAAGCGCGCTCATTCACGCTCTCGATATTTTCCTCGGGCTGGACAACTGCAATATAGAAGAGGACGGCGCACTGTCTGAAAACCAGCGAACGCTGCTCCGGCGCATGCAGATCTATATGCCGAGACACCACCGCAACTTTCTTCGACACCTCTCTGCCAATCCTCGCCCTGTGCGGGACCTCGTGATTCAGGGAGACCCAAAGCTTGTAGAATCTTACAATAATGCCGTGCGTGCCGTCAAAGAGTTTAGAGACGCACATCTTCGCATCGTCGCAATTTATATCGTTGGTCCCGCTAGTCGCGAGAGGCAAGCACGAAGGGATGAGGAAGACGCAGGTTTAGAGGGCAAGGGAGTCCCTTTGAAAGGGACTGGAGGAACTCATCTGGTGCAATTTCTCAAGGGGGTGCGAGATAAGACAGCGGAGGCTATGATACCTTCATCTGAATTATCATCTCCAGCGCGGTCGTAGATTCTTCGATATTCGCATGCCTTTTCAACTTCATTTATTGTTTCATATTGCCTTAGGCTTCGCATTGTACTCATGTCCATAGATCCCACGAACACAAATCCACTCTGTCTCTGTCTTCGGGTTCTCGGCACGAATGTTTCTAAAATCAGACCAAAATATATACATCTCTATACGAAACAGAATCAACACGAAAGACAGCAAATGAAAAAAGTCTGACAAGAGGGAGATTCGAACTCCCGCCTCCATACGGAGATGAGAAACCCGCTGTAGCAGGCAAGCTTAGGTAAGCTTGAGTCACACGCCTTGGACCGCTCGGCCATCTTGCCATGGATTATATTCAATCGAAGTACAGTACAGTAATAAATGAAGCTAAATAACTTCCAGATGTTCGCGGGTTTGAGTGTGTCTGGGCTGCGTTTGAAGGTAGCCCGGCTTTTTGGGCCATTTACCGGACTTTTAGATGCTCAAATCCGTCCACTCGCATCACAACTTGGCAGGTAGAGTTTAGAAACACTCGTCATTCCATTTACATTTCAAGTAAACAAACACCTTTGGGTACCGGTTACGCTACGACATCCACAGAAGGAACGAGACCATGGGTACACAGACAGACAGACAAACAAACTCCGCACGCAAAACAGCCTTGGGGCTCTCGAAGATCTCGCCAGAGGAGGGGTCCAGGAAAGCTATGGTCGAGGGGCGGTCATGTTCCATTACTTCACGAGGCGCGGAAAACTTGCTGGGGTTTGAGTCCAAAGGCTTGAGAACTTCGCATGCACGAGGCCGACACTCGAAATGTGACAAACCGGAGTGAGAAAAGCGGAGAGATGTCGAACATTGGTTGCCGACAGGTCAACGGATGTCTTGCGGAATTTGCGACCATATCGAAATAGGCGTCAAAATCGCAAGATGGCATCCGGGCGGTCATGAGGTTGAGGAGATCCGGGAATGAGGAATGTCGAAATCGAGTGTGGGTCGTTGGATGAGTTCTAGCCTTTGTTTGAACACGTGGGGAGATGTCGTTGAAGTAATCTTGAATCCTCGCGCTTCGCTCAATGGATAGTGGTGGGATTTCATAAGAAATGTAGGAAACTGGATTCGGAGCAGCGACTAGAGGAGTCGGTCGAATGGAAACTGCCGGAATGGTGTCAGAAAAGCCCATAGACAGAAACTCAAATCATACCGCAACGTGAAACCCAAGGAAAATGGATTCAAAAGTGTGCCAAGTTGGTTGAGTGAACATCGACTGTCTGGATGGCGCCAGAAGAATCCACAGGTACAGAGTCAAAACGTCCTGGGACCAGGTCGCAGATATGTCGCCTCCTCCGTTAACTTGATTTTGCTGTCGTTTCGTTCGTACCCTGTGTTTGTATTTGGCTTTCTCAATATGAACCGGGTAACGCAACGAGAGACGGGTATAGAGGGCCGAATCCGAAAGAGTGCATGTAGGTCGAAGGAATGGTGACGAAGCGTTCCTCGGTGACGACGCAGGGCTGAGGAAAGCACTCGTGACTGAACGTGTCTGTGGAGGCGGACATATGGCTTTCTCAGACCGGGGGCGGGGAAGAAATCAGCGACATAACTCGCACCTCGTCGCTGTCCCACTTGAAGACAAGGGCTTCTCTTCGTACAGACCACAGCGGCACTTTGCAGAGGAGGTGGCATAGGTGAGGTCGCCACTTCTTTGTATGCGTTTCAGTTGGCGCTGGCTACAGAGAGCGTACGACTGGGTTCGAAGGAGCGATTTAGAGGAGAGAATCGAATGGAACTGAACCAGAGTGGGTCCAAAGGTGCCCTGAAAAAGTTCGGTGGAACAAAAACTGTAAGGGACCGGATTCGAAGGGGCGATGAAGAGGAGTTGGTCGAAAATGGAAACTGCCGCAACCGCGTCAGAAGCATCATCCATAAGCAGATATCCAAGCATACCGAAATCAGGGCGCAGATATGTGGTTCTGCTCGCGAACACGGTGTCGGAACAGAAGCAGAAGATAGAAGGCCGAATTCGAACGAATGTGGGATCCGCGAGACGGTGTTGACAGAAGCACTCATGACTGACCACGTTTGTGACCGAAAACGAGGGCCATGCTCGGTACCCGGCGCTATGAAGAAGTCAGCGACATAACCCACACCTCTTCGCTGTCCGAGGTGGTCAATTGGCCAGGGCTGCTCTTCGTGATGACCAGAGGGACAGTCCGCGAAAAAGGTCTGGATGTCGGAGGTGTCGTACGCGCCACTTCTTCATCTGTTGGTGATTTCTACCAAGGTCGTCGAGGTGCTGGCTGATAGAAGTGGGGAATATACGTGCGAATCTCGTCGAGGGAATCTTGTGCCTCGCGGGTCGGTCGGTGGGTAGTCGCGGATTTCGTAAACTACGAGGAGTAGGATTGATGGAGTAGACAGGGAGTAGAACGAGTCGAGGTGGTGGTCGAACAGAATTGCTAGTATGGCATCGAAGTCGAAAATGACAAATAATCCAAACGTATCACAACCGGGTCCTATGTGTCATTTTCCTCGTTTTCTGGGTGTTTTTGTCGTATCCTGGGTTTGCTGATTTTGTAGTTTTGTTTTCTGATGATGGTCCCAATCCAAAGGAATGACAATAGATGAGAGAGGCAAGGAATGTGTATGAAGGTGTCGTCGAGGGAATCTTGGGCCGTCGCTCGGTGGCTAGTCGTGTACTTTTCGGAAACTGCGAGAAGTAGGTAGTGCCGGATGCAAGCTCGGTACCGGGCGCGGAGAAGAATTCAGTGATATAACTCGCACCTCGTCGCTGTCTGAGTCGAAGACAACTCCGAAGGGCACTCTTTGTACAGACCAGAGGACAGCCGACGGAAGGCCTGGACATCTGAAGTGGCACTGGCGGAATCGCCGCTTCTGCATATATGCCTCAATTCGCCCTCGCTACCGAAAACCTACAACTGACGGAGATCGGATTGATTCGAAGGATAATCACATGGAAGCTGAAGGGCGGCTGAAGCAGTGTGGTCGAATGAAAACCTGCAAGAGGCTCGACGTGAAGGAGGCACTACAGGAGTTGGTAGATTGGAAACTGTCGCGATGACGTCAGAAGCGTCCGTAGGAAGACAGCCGAAGTGTACCGTAGCCCGGTCGCACTGCGGTGTTGTACGGGAGCAGGGTACAGAAGCGCGAATCCGAAGAAGTGGCGATGAGGGCTCCCCGAACACAGTGCTGACAGAGGCACTCGTGGCTGACTCGGTACTAGGAGCGGTGAAGCTCAGCGACATAACTCGCACCTCGTCGCTATCCGAGTTGAAGACAACTGGCCAGGGCTGCTCTTCGTAGCGGCGAAAACATCTTGACGTCGGAGATATCATACAAGCTACTTCTTCATATGTTGGTGCTTTCTACCGAGGACGTCGATTCCAGAGAGTTAGGACCCTTGGAATTGAGAGGTGGTAGAAGCAAGGAGTGTATGTGCGTGTGCAGATGTCGTCGAGGGAATCTTGAGCTGTCGCGAGTCGGTGGGTAGGTAGTCGTGGATCTGGTAAACTGCAAGGAATCGGACTGCTGAAGTAGATAGGGATCGGATTTTGGGGAGGAATCGAAATGTTCGTCGAACAGAATTGTTGGTATGATATCGAAAATCGAAAATGAAAAACAAACCAAACGTATCATAACCGGATCCTGTATGTGTTGTTTTCCTCGTTATCTTAATTTTTTTGTCGTTTGCTGGGTCTTCTGATTTTGTATTTTGTTTCCTGATAATGGCGACGATCCGAATCCAAAGGAATGACAATAGGCGATAGAACTCGAAGGAATGTAGGGATATAGGATAGATGATGATGAAGGAATCCTCAAAGGCAGGGCACAACCGACAGAGGCAACTTGGGACGACACAGCGGCGACCGATTATACCTGTGACCACGGATGTATACCTTGCTAGGCACCGAGGGCGGCGAGGGCGTGAACGATATGACTTGCAACTCGTTGCTGCCCGTGTTGGTGGCTCCTGGGATCGGAAGACGTCTTGACAGTGGAGGCGTTGGCGGCGTCCTCGGCAAAACTCCGTCTCGGGACATGTCGCCGTCGGTACTCGCTGACGAGGACATTGACTCCAGCGAAATTTGCTTCGTGATGCGAAGAGGTCTAGTAGGAGTGAGGAGTAAAGCGCCTTCCTCGTACCCGCCGTCCTCAGAATCGCTATCGTCGATGAAGGCCCGAGGGGAATAGTCCAAGCTTGGGTTGCCAAGATCGTCGAGTATCTTGCGCATTAAGGCCATGCACTCTTCAGGTGTTGAAGGCACGGCGACGCCGCCCAGAACGTTCGGGAGTCCATCCTCACCCACATCACAGTCTGGCGTAGCCTCGCTCCCGACCTTGGTATTCCGTTGCTCGTCTCCCAGCTCTTCTTCTATCGGTTCAAGCTTCCGATCACGAGCAGGTCGGCAGGGCGTCGTGAACTTCGAGATCTTGGACGATGTACCTCGTAGAGAAAACACCGTAACCGCCGGTGGGGAAGGCTCGAAGTCTTTGGCAGTGTCATTAGGCGCTTCGGAGACGGCAGCAGCGAGATCCTTGGCAATTCCGGCCATGTCAGCCAAGCCGTATCGCCAAGCTCTAGAGGACGGGATCGAATGTGAAGCAGACAAGGTGAGATGCTCAGTAGGCAATGTCTCCTGAGACGAATCAACATCCGCTAAGTCTTCGGACACCGAGAGGAACGGCCCTTGGCGAACTGTGGTGCCGATGATCTTGCTGCTGAAGTTGCAGTATGTAGGCGTGCCAGTGTCGTATGCTGGAGTCCGTTTGACTTCCGGTTTCGCGACCTGCTCTGCCGCCTTGCGCTTTAGATCGTCGTCGTCGTCGTCATCGACATCCAAAAATGAGCTCATGCCAAACGGCTTTGGTTCGGACTTCGGGACCTCGTCTGCCTCAGACTCTACACAAATCGCCGGAGTGCAGGACGTCGCTGGGTGATAATCCACGAGCTAGGGACGATGTGAAATCACTACTATGACACGTAGGCGTGAGGATAAGTCTACTTACATCCCAGAGGGTCGGGTGGAAGAACCTCGCGTAGACCATATCGATGTGCTAGAACATGCGAGTCAGCTCTAATGAAGTCGTACTTCCCGAGAAGTGTCAGCGTACCTCACAGTCAGAGCCAGCTTCCAGATCTACGGACCAGCCATTGCCGGTACCCGCGGAGCGCGGGGTCGAACGACGGCGCCATAGGGAGGTCAACATGCCACTGAGAGTGGTCCATGCATTGCTCGTCCGTCGCTTGGTAACTCTTCCGAGACAGAAAAATCCAGCAACCAGGGCAGTAGTGATCGCTATAGCGAGGAACAAGAAGCCGCTAGTACCCATGAAGTGTTGCGGCACCGAAGTAGAGGAATCCGGGTATAGAGTAGTTGAAGGAGTGGGAGGGGACAGAGCAAAGGATGCGACATCAGCTCGAAGAGGAGACATGATGGTTCAACGGAGACCTGGACTGAACCAAGGATCTCGAGCCTCTGGGTTCTTATGCTGCTCCTCATGTCAGCCTCTTGACCCAGTTTGGGTGAGGACGCACGGAGGTGACGTAGATAGTCAGCCCCAACTTCGTGGGGAATGGCTCACCTGGGGCTGACGCGTCAGCCACTGTTCCACCTTCCATAAGACTCGGTAATCCAGTGCTCATCGAATGCTTGGGGTTGATTTGAATGATTACAGGGAAAGCGAAACAGCGAGGTGCCTCGCATCATCGGACAGTAACTGGAAGTCGTTGGCCAGGAGTTCATCTCGATGCGTGCACAGGCAGTGAGATGTACAAATCATGGTTAAGCATAATTAAAGGACAAAATGACGGGACATTGCAGCAAGGACGTGTCTCGGAACCCTTTTCAGCAAACCTATATTTCAGTTGCTCTTAAAGAGGGCAGCGCGTGATAATCCGCTTGGAACGGGAAGTAATCTTGAGCTCCACAGCACAGTCTGCTTGAGCCAGCGGCCGCAAAAGCTGCACGGATGATAGTCACCGAAAGAGACTGAGGTCTTCGACGTGTCTTGCCGCACAAAGGAACACTATGCGCACCCATGTGTAACCGTAACTTTCCTCGTAGAGGGCAGATCGTCTCGGCGGCCTCGATAACGTGAATTTCTGAATCGCTTCAACGCAAATGAGAGCAAGGAAATCCTAATATCATGATTATTTGAATGAAGTACTTAGCTGCTAATATCAACGGTATTGGGCAAACCTTACCGTCTTACATGGTATTACATACAATTCAACTCGATTCTGGGGTCCTACTCCTGGCCCTTCGGGCCTCAATCAGTGACTTTTCCGGTGTTCAGAACTTTTGTTTGGGCAATGGGGACCATTGAACAGAAGGAACGATGGTCTCGGTCTGACTAACGAAAGACTAGTTTTATTCAGATGAGCTGGTGTCCCAGGCAGGTACTGGAGATGTGTAAGAGTGACAACGCTGATGTCTATTGTGTGAGGGTCAAGGCCAACGCCTCGACCCGCACACGTATTTCCTTCTTATTTCTCCCTATTATATTTCTTAACGGACTCTTGTTATCACGGACTCTTACCATAACTCATTGCTCAATGCTCTGGAGACCTCCTGTACCCCTCGCGAAGATACTTACTTACAGCGCTTACATAATCACGCTTCGACTATCTTTGTTGATTGGGGCTTTGTACTGACTCTCGTAGTAACAACGCCAGTCTAAGGCTATAATTCGTTCACCTCTCGTTCAGCTCGGTCCGCGTTCTCGCACGTCATCCCGTTCCCTTGCCCGTGACATATTGAGAGTGGTATCAGGATAGTATCTGAGGCAGAGAACTTGACGTATGGTACCGCGGTTTTCTTCCCACACCGGTTATGTGTCTGCATTGGAAAGCTTCAGATACAAAGGGGATGAATGTCCGATTTTCGTAGCTAGGATCCAGTTCGAAACATAGAAGGAAACGGGACGTGCTCGAGAGGGGTCGAGCCGTTCTAAACAGAGTCCAAGATGCCAAAAAAAAAAAGATAATCGAAACAAAGGCACCCCACCCGAACCCTATCCCATTACTGATGCCTTCTCAACTTCGTCACTGCAACTGCTGCAACCGCTCCAGAAGGCGTTCAAGGCGGACGAAGCGAGGATGATCGGGTCTCTCGCTTGCAGCTCTCCTCTGCTTTGCTTCCATCACGAGGCATTCCAGGATATCAAGACGATCAAGAACTCGGCCTCCTGCAATTTTCTGTTGCTCACTGGGCGCTTCTGGCTTCATCTGCGCCGTCGGAGGGCAGATCGAGGAGAGGGTGAGGTCGGCTACGGCAGGGCCTGGGACTGTGCGCCGGCGTAGAGGTGTCGAGTGAGCGATAGGAGAGAAAAATGACAAAGAAAGGTTGGACATATTAGCGAGTGCAGCCCGGGAAAGAATCACTAGCGGGGATGCTGTGGCTATCGACCAAGGGGATGTTGCTGTCGTCGGAGGACAGACAACGTTCGAAAGGTCGGAATGCGCCGCGCGGGTCATGAGCTCGATGGCACCCGACTCCGAAGATGCCACAGTCACTTGCACCAAACTTGCGACATTGACAGGAACGTCAGCAAGTAGAACACGCGGATTGAGCTTGCCCGCCGAGCTAGCTTGAAGGGCTGCCTTCGCAGGTTGGCGCGAGAGTCTAGGAATGCGAGAGTCAGCTGTCGACAGCTCCTTGACAGCGACGTCTTGGGTTGGAGGAGCGGAAGGAGCAGGTGCCGAGAGTGACGGCCGACTTCTGGCGCGAGAATCTAGGAATGCAAGAGCCAGCTGTCGACATCTTCTCGACAGTGACGTCTTGGGTTGGAGGAGCAGAAGGAGCAGTGCCAAGAGTGACGGCTGACTTCTGGCGCGAGAATCTAGGAATGCGAGAGCCACCTATCGACACCTTCTTGACAGCGACGTCTTGGGTTGGAGGAGCAGAAGGAGCAGTGCCAAGAGTGACGGCTGACTTCTGGCGCGAGAATCTAGGAATGCGAGAGCCAGCTATCGACACCTTCTTGACAGCGACGTCTCTGGTTGAAGGAGCGGAAGGAGCAGTGCCAAGAGTGATGGCTGACTTCTGGCGCGAAAATATAGGAATGCGAGAGCCAGCTGTCGACGCCTTCTTAACAGCCTCGTCATGCTTCCCTATCGACGTCGTCGCCCCGAGGCGGCTGGGAACAGATCCGAGTCTTGTCGGAGCAGCAGCCATAGCTGGTGCCCTGAATAGCGTAGGATCTGGATGGGGGACCGGCGACCCGAGTCGCTTCATCACGGCCAGCGGTGGAGGGAGAGGTGATAGCATCCTCGCCTTCGTCTTCTTGGTCAACAACGGCTTAGGAGCAAATCTCTTCGTGCAGACGTTGGCGACAACGAACATCCTAGAACTCTGCATCATCTGAGGGATTGCGTGAGTAGATATGTGATCACTTACGATGTGTATCTGGCAAGTTGGTGTGGCTCGAATACTGGCTAATGGCAGGAGAGGAGGATGGAGTGAATGGAGTTGATCGTACCTGGGAGGGATTCTTATACATTTCAGGTTAGGGCCTGACACCGCTCCAGCAGTGAGACCTTGTGATCATGAGGATGGACGCGTTCGAAATCTGGCTGACCTTACCGTATTCGTTACTTTCATGCACATGCAGGTTAACTCAAACTTATTTAAATGGCTGACGGGCTAACCTTCCACGCGCTTTCCGGCTTCAAGCCTCGCCATGATATGACATCCCGACAGTAGCATTCTTGCCATTCTAAGTTAGCAGCACTGAGATTGTAGTTATTTCCTCCACGACTGGACATCACTGGCTGGCGCTCGAGACTTTGCGTTGTAAGATTGTTCAGCATTGGTGCGAAAATATGCGTAGGTGCAAGACATCCATGGTGTGACGCGAAGCCCGTGCAAAGAAACAGAGCGAACCGTGATCATGAAGAAAGAGATGGATGGTGACCACTATCGCGGAGTTGCAGCACATAACGTGGCAGAACGCGTTCCTCGAAAGCGTCATATCTATTTACAACAAATTACAAAACCTCCGAACCCTATACTGTACCTAAAATCCTCTCGAGCTCGATAGCAATTGCAATGTCCTCATCGTCCACGCCCTCCGCGCAACCGCACTCCCTTACCGTCCTCTTTGCCCGTGGCATCATCGCCCGCCTCGCCCTCTGGCCCGCCCTCCGTCTTGCCGTCCACCAATCATGGGGTGGCCCCGACTCAGCAGAGAAACAGCGCTGGCTCGCGGGCGTGATCGTTGATCAGTTCGAGGAGTTCATCACTTCATCTCCTTCCTTGTCTTCATCTCCTTCCTTGTCTTCATCGCCATCGCCATCATCATCATTATCCGCTACACTGGGATCATCCTCCGTGCCGACGCCATCACCGGCATCGCAACCCCCCAGCGCAGACTACATCGAAGAGCTCCTCCTCCAAGTAATGTCCGATGAATTTGACGTCTCGCTCGAGGACGACAGTGCCTCTGCCGTCTCCAGGGACATCGTGACGCTCTTCAGCGCCATCTGCACAGGCGACGATACATTCGTGAAAGAGCTGGAGGCGCAGGCGGACAGGATCAGGGGAAAGGCGCCACAGTATGAGGTTGGGGCGGGGAGCGGGAGTGATTGGGAAGATGATGATGATGATGATGATGATGATGGGGAGAGCGGGATCGAGGATGCGGAGGGGGGCGAGGGAGAGGAAGTCGCACCGCAGTTGTTGGATCGGTCGGGAGGTCGAAAGGAAGAAGCCGAGATCGACGAGGACGGGTTCACGATCGTTAAAAAGAAAGGACGTAGATGATGCGTCACAGGAGGAAATTCCAGCGATGGATTTATGATTTATATATAATCATACAAGTCTAGAGCTTATGGGTTCAGCATAGAACAAAAAGCCACGCATGCAGCAAGCAACGAGGTATTTTGAGTCGACAACAATATATCTAAATCAACGCATCTACGAGCTCTCAACGAACGCTCTGCCCTTCTCAATGTTCTTCTTGAGCTCAGGCAAACAAGCCTCCATCAGTTTCTCCTCCTCAGCAGACAAAGGTCCCATAGGGTAGATCTTCTCAACACCGTAGGCCTACACCAACACATCAACTCACATCCTCCCAGAAGAAAAGTTGGGTACTTACACCAAGCTCAACGTTCGACGAGAAGAAGTCGATGCCCCGGTCCTTGAACAGCGGGCTCTCAACGAACGTAGGTGTAATCACACCCTTCTCGCCATTCAGACCACGCAGAAGGGAATTGGTGAACTTGGCACCAGCATATGCCATGGACAGAGTTGCACTTCCTGCGCCGTCCTTGGCCTTGACGACCTCATCACCACCGTACTGGATGCGGTACACGAGTTTGTCGTACACCTCACCCTTGATGTCCTTACCGTACTTGCTCTGGGAGAGCAGAGGGACGATGGTTGCACCACTGTGCCCACCGACGACGGTGATGTTTGCCTCGTTAGGTTGGACACCAGCGATGCCGGCGGTGAAGCGTGACGCACGGACGACATCGAGTGTGGTCACACCGAACAGGCGGGAGGCGTCGTAAGCACCCATTTTAGCAAGGGTGGCAGCGACGATGGGGACAGTGGAGTTGACCGGGTTAGAGATGACGAGGATGTGTGCTTTAGGAGATACACGACCGATGGCAGAGGCGAGGTCCCGGACGATCGAAGCGTTGGTCTTCCAAGGCTGTCAATACTTACACCACAGAGATATGTAGCATCAACTCACATTGAAAAGATCGTCACGGGTCATCTTGAAAAAGTATGAGAGCGGGGCGTAATATCGAATGAGGAGGTACTTACACCAGGCTGAAATGGAGAACATCAGTCACGAGTACATTACGGGGACGTGCGAAATTAACGAACTTTTCTTGGTACACCAGCGGGGATAACGACGACCTCCACGCCTTCAAGGGCCTCATCAAGCTTGTCGGCAGCATATCCAGTAACCTACACAAACCCCACCACTTCTCAACCTCCGACCAAAACCCGCAACACACAAACGTACCTCACTTGCGGTGTCGACGTGGCTGACATCAGCCGCGACACCAGGAGCACCACGAATATCGTAGAGGCTGAGAGATGTGACCAGGGGGTCGCTCTTGAGCAACAACGACAAAGGTTGGCCAATTCCTCCTCCGGCGCCCAGTACTGCGACTTTGGTTTGGCGTGCAGCGGTGGTGGAGAAGAGGCGGGACTGGATGCTGAGAGCACGGACTGCTGAGCGAGAGAACATCTTTGTCGTCGTTGTCGTGCAGAAGGAACGGAAGAAGTGAGTTGGTAGCAAGTACAAGTCGGAGAGACTTTCAAGCGGGACCTTTTGGAAACCGTTGTCAAATTTATGTTACCGCAAGATGCCGAACATGCACCCGGATTAAGGCATCGGCTCGCGATCGGATGGAACTAACTTTGCACTGAATTTTGCACTGAATACTCGGTTACTTAGTGTAGGCCACAAATCCCAACGCAAAGCCATTTTCCGACAAACACAACCCAACCTGCTTCTGGTCAGACTACACCGGACTTGAAGCCAACCGATTCCCCAGAAATCACATGTACTGACTCGAAGGATCTTGACGGTCCAACCCACTATTGGCACGTTCCAGAATCTACATATTTGTTCAGGATTTAATTTCTGCTTCTCAATGGTTAATATTACGCTAATTGATCTCGGCCAGACGAGACGACGCGAGTGATAAGCCAGCAAAGGACGACCTCCCCCGTGTGGCGGGGAGGCCTCGTGAAAATTTTGAGGCCGAAAATGGCCGAGCAGAGTGCCTAGTATACAAAGGGTGCGAAAGCAGGCGTAAACGTATCAACGGCACAGAGTATCCCAGACAAATAAATGTGACACGCTGAAAGAGAGATGAGGGCGGGAGTGGAGGGTGACGAAAAAATTTCGACGCAGTAATCTAAGCAGCCAGATGCCGGGACAGGTCAACAATCGTCTTGAGGCAGCTTAAACTCGGAGAAGTTACCTACCCAGCGAGATGGCGGGACACGGTCAAGAGGGGTAGAGTACCCCTGTAACCGCCATGCTCGCTATGTAGGCGGGTCGAGACGATGATGCCTCGATGACGCATCGAGCGCCAGCCACAGGTGGCTACGGGTTTGTAAGACAAACCACGTGAACGGGACAGGCCCGGAGCGAACAGGTTCGCTGACATGTCTGGCTGTACTCGCTCAATTAGCCTTGTATAAACTCATTTTAAACCCAAGTAATTATCCTATTTCCGAAGGTACAGTACATACATAGTCTTTCCTGCTCCGTAACACGAGTCAGATCTAAGCCCCATATCCAAGAATTGTCGATCTTGGTCTCATTCGTCACAGAAAGACGGCCTGAGGTGTTGGACGAGAAAAACGAACAGGCGTGATATTACTTCCCCTCTTTCGTCCTGTCCGTGAGCTGTTTGGCATAGGCTAACATCCAGCGCTCCACGGTGTGTTGTCCAGGTAAATCTAGCCGACTTTTAGTTCCCGGGTCCCCTTACAATACTCTTCTACTTCCACTTCATTCGCGTCGACGACTCCTGCAGGCCAGATTTTAGATCAGGGAAGATAATTACTGCTCGCCAAACATCTCGTGCAATGGGAAATAGGAAATATCGTTCGATCATGCTCCATCGTCCCGGCCCTGGCTGGTACATGTACTATGGTAAGGTGAAAATAGATTTTTCAAGTTTATTACTCGAAGGTGTATGAAGGAAAAAAAGAATTGGGGGATTTCCCCTGGTCGCCGTCAACTAGCAGGTCCAATGTCCAACGTAATGCACCCAACCACATCAATATAAGAGAGATAACTTAAATGAAAGAATTTCACGCTCAAATCCCCCTCGACTTCGTCACCGTAAGCAACCATATTACGCGTCCAAGACGTTCCAAACGAGGAAGGACTTTGTCGCCCGCAACTTTCCTCTGCCACCTGAGGGGCTCTATCTCCGTTTGCGTCATCGGATTAGCAGTCGATGCTCCGGAACCCTCCGCCCGCTTACGAGTTCGACAGCGGACGGGGGCGAGGGCGACGTTCCTGGCGGAAGAGCCTTGGACTGCACGTAGAGGGGTAGCGCAAGTGACACGGAGAGGAGAGGAAGAAGGAGCAGTGGTATTTGAGCCCTCTGCCAGAGGCGGGAGGCATAGCTTACGAATCCGAGGGCGCACGGGGGCGAGGACGTCATTTCCCGCGAAAGAGCCTTGGACTGTACACAGAGGGGTAGTGCAAGTGAGACTCGGAGGAGAGGAGGATGGAGTAGTGGCGTTGGAGCCCTCTACCAGATGCGGGACGCATAGCTTGCGAATCTGCGGGCGGATGGGGGCCTTGTTGGCCGCAGAAGGGCCCGGGACCGCGCGCAGAGGGGTGGAATGGGCGGGAGGAGAGAAAGATTCATCGTTTGACATCTCGTGGAGCGTAGATAGGCCCGTGAGATATATCCTCCCAGGCGATGTTGTCGTCAGAGAACGGACCCGGAGAGGGGTAGAGTGCGCGAGAGGAGAGAAAGACGTTATGTTTGACGTCTCGTGGAGTGGAGCTCGATCCCTGAAGTTTCTCCTCCAGGGCGATGTTGTAATCAGAGAACGGATGACATTCGAAACCTCGGAATGCCGTACGGGAGTCCCAAGTATGATAGCGCCCGAAGACGCCCTAATTGATGTCGTCGTACATGCCACGGAGGAGGCGGTGAGCTTAAGGGCGGCCTTCCCGGATGGAACGGATGACGGCGGAGGAGCAGCCCGAAGAATGAAGACCGACGTCGGACGCCTAGGAATACGAGAGCCTGCGATTGACACCTTCCTGACAGAAATGACATTCTTCCCTATAGAAGTTGTCACAGGACGCTTGGACAGCCGTGGAATGCGAGAAGGGAAGGCCGGGACAATTCCGAGTCTGGATGGAACAGCGACCTGGGTATCGGGGCTGTGAACGGTGTCCATCAATGCGAAGACATATAAAGGGTGAATTTGTGTCGACAGAGCAGGGAAAGTATAACGTACAGGAGTAGATTCGTCTCCCGAGGACGAGGGATAACCAACTTAGAGGCCGGTAATGGCTCTTTCCCCAGCGCTAGGGGTGCGCCGGATGGAACGGGGACTGGACGGGGGGCTGGTGCCGACTGCTTCATCACGCCGGACGCTGGCGGAGGGATAGCTGGTCCCACTTCGAGTCGGGTCCTCTTGGTCGGCAACCGCTTAGGCAGTACGGATCTCTTAGTGGAGATGTTGGTGAAGACAAACATGGTGGATTTCTGCATTGTCTGTGTGATTGCCTGAGTATTTATGTGCCAGTGAATGACGTGTGGTGAATCACTTACGATGTGTATCAAGCGAGTCGGCGTCGGCGTGGCTCGAGATACTTGATGATGGCAGAAGAGGATGAAACAACAAATGAAGGAGTACCTGGGCGGGATTCTTATATATGGCGAAATAGTGGCTGACTGATACCTATGAGGCATTCGAGTTGTGAAGACGACTGGGAGGACTGCTGTCCAGTCAAGTTGGAAATCTGTCTGTCCAGCCAGGATATCCATGATGTCGGTGGTGATCGGTATGCGCAGCCCCAGCCGATACTAGGTACTCCTGGGTCGGGTGGTGATTTCATCGAGGTATCTGCTCCGATTGTCAGGATTTACTCGTTGACATGGATTCGTTCATACCTTCCCGGTTAATGGTGGAAAGCATCTAGGCTGGTCACATGATTCAAGGAGCGACATAAGGTGCACTGCGACTTTCCACATACGTAGTAAATCCTCCTAGGCCTCATGCGCTCGTACCCTCCAACTTGTAATTTTTCGCGTCTTACCTGTGAGCTACGATTTGGAGCTCATGAATCTCAGAATGATCGGCATTGTTGCGGCGCTGAACTCAGCTCTGTATACCTATTCTGCATTTTTACTTGTGCAGATCTCAGGCCTCATGTGTCTGATTGCGGGCTGCAGTGATTGGCGATCACACACTCAGCTCGTTTGTCACTGTCTGGGAGGTTCCTTACTCGGATGCCATCCTCCCTGCCATCTTCGTCATCATTCCCACTTGTCATGGTATGCGATAGCCTCTTTGACTCTGTGGTAATTCTCGTAGACACGATGTGCAGTTCAGTCAAGTTACTTCCAATACCATTGACGTCCTCGTGTCTGTCAAACGCCTCTTGTATCCTTGCACACCGAAGAGCTCCAACAAAGCGCTATCACCTGAGTTGAGAAATGTTTATATCAATCGGCAACGAGGTCTTGTCCATCAACGGCGGAGAGTTCCATTGGACGAAGAATGGTATCCAGCCTGCGCTTGAGGATATTAATCTGACGGTGCGAAAGGGCGAGTTAATGGGCATCCTTGGGACTCGGGAGGGTGCGGGCTAGATGGTCAGTTCGTTTATTTTTCGTTCGATTTTTTTTTTTGAGGTAACGCTTACGGGTTTCATTTTTTTTTTTTTTTTTTGGGGGGGGGGGGGTTTCAGAAGGCCCCCGGAAGCTCTCACATATGTCTGTCCGGCCTGACCATCGATTTTGGGCCTCAAATCTGCTATATTTCGAGGCTCAAATCTGCTATTCCGGACAAACCTGTCACGTGTCACATGATAACGCTTGTGACTTTGTGTGATTCTACACCAAATTGTGACATCGCGAGTCACAACGTACACGGCCAAAGCCTTTATTGGAATTGTCGTGGTCTGATAAGATGTGGCAGGTTTAGGTGTGTGTGGTTGAGTTGAATGTATCACACAGCTGCGGCATTTCCAATTACAGTCATTTTGAGTACAGCTCCAGTTTAGTTTCGAGAACATTTGAATACTCGGGAACTGCCGCTGCCAAATCAGCTCGTCTAGGTCACGTGAGTGTTCAACTTCAGCCACTGGTGATCTCGACTCCAACCTCCAGCTCACGACATCATTGATGTCACAAGCCTGGCCCCAGCTACCTCAAAAACTCTTTGTTGATCTTTCCTATGGTCTCGAAGTTGCGCACCAACTTTTCTATCACACAACAAAGGCGGCGAGTGACGAGCGTGAGCCTGGGGACGTGGAACCATGTCAGGTAGAAACACCGATGAGCGAGACTAGTACCAACGAAGGACCACTGGGCATAGTAGAGGAGACGCATGCCATCCTCTACGGGCCAGGTGGACGAGTCGAGCCCAGCGTGCCAGACAGAACCCCACCCACCGAGGCTACAAAAAAAACAGGACCCTCGAGCGGTACATGCCCAAGGCACACGAACGACATGCGCACAGGCCAACGACACGGCACAAATGTGCACAGCGAAGGACGCAGTGCGTCAGGTAGAAACACCGATGAGCGAGACTACCAACGAAGGACCACTGGGCATAATAGAGGAGACGTATGCCATCCTCTACGGGCCAGGTGGACGAGTCGAGCCCAGCATGCCAGACAGAACCCCACCCACCGAGGCTACAAAAAAAACAGGACCCTCGAGCGGTACATGCCCAAGGCACACGAACGACACGGGCACAGGCCAACGACATGGCACAAATGTGCACAGCGAAGGATGCAGTGCGCGAGCAGAACGACACAGCAGCACGCGCGAGCGGAAGAATGGACAGGCGAGTGGCAACACTGTAGTGCGCAATGACATCAGCAAGTCAAAGAATAGCACGAACGTACCAGGCATATAGCGCAATCACCCAGGCGAGTCACAAGATACTCCAACTGTGACTGGCAGCGAAGTGCGCCAGTCTGGCAAGCCAACAGAGCCACCCAACATGGCTACGAGTCACGAACAGGCGGCAGGCGACAAGATCGATGAGAGGACTCAAACAGCCAATGATGAACAACATTGAGCGAACAAACCTGGAGTGGAGACGTCCATGGACGAGACCACCGATGTGACTGCGAATGCGAACGCGACAGAAATTGCAAGCACACCAGCGCCTCTGAGCGCACCGCTCGAGGGGGTGCAAGGCAGCTGGGAGTTGACCGGCCACGCAGATGAAGAAGTGCAAACCCCAGGTGGAATCAAGGCCGCATACAAAGATGACGCCACAAGCTGTCAGGCCGGCACCAAGCTGAACGAGGACGACATGGCGGCGGCGGCGCAATCAGTCAGCAGACGGAGCACTGACAACTGCATACATGTGCTACATGACGCCAATAGCAAACGCTACACACATTCAAGGCCATGACGTGCACAGAGCGAGGGGGAGCGACCCCCAATAACGCAGATTGAGTGGGACGACGAAAGAATGCCAATTGCACAGCGACGCCGTGAGGTATATTCTATGGTATAGTACTATTATACTTATCTATGTAGTATGCGATTATGACTATGACTATTTACTTCAATGATTGGTGACCTCGACAGCGTGCTCAATGGTGGTGACCAGTAATAATATTGTATAATAAACGTCGGGGAAAATCGGGATGAGGTCGGAAGGTTCATGCATGCTAATCCACGCATTGGTAAATTTTTGCGTCTGGCTCCATCAACCTTTGCTCAATATTGAGTTCACCATGGTTTGAAATGGATGCGGATGGACCGATTTGTATATATTCCTGTTGATATTGAGATATACACGAACCCCGTCGTACCTATATATTTTTGAGTTCAGGCATTGGCTGTGTAAGCTTCAAGGCTTGCAAACACAATAAGTAGCTACACTTCGGCGTTGTCCTACCTAACACAATGAAAGATATACAAGCTAAATAATCGTCACTTTCCCGGCCGAAATCCTAAGTTTGGCAAGCTTCTGTTTCACGGGCGGTCTCATAAGACTGACCCAATGTTTGGTGGCTTCAGCTGTGAGTCGAAGGGCGCGCGGATTGGACCCAATGAGTGCCCTTTTGCCGACGTGATACAAGATATTGCTGATTGGAGCATGCATATGAAGGTGGTAGGAGTGATGGAACTTTGTGAAAGTCGGTCGTGAATCCTCATAATCATCATCTTCGTAGATGGCACTATCGAGACCGGTGGTTTCCTTAATAACAGAAGATAAAATGAATTAGCAAGACGAACAAAATGTCGATGCAAAGTTAGACTTACTCCAGACAAGGGTAAATACACCAATAGCGAAAGAAACGAAAGATTCGAAAGGCATTCTGATGAATCAATTGAACCATAGTGGTTGTTCGTTCCCTTTTTGTAGATGTCGAGTACTTCGCCGATATAGAACCAGGCTGTGCTGTGAACAATGACGACTGAATGGTGCTCCAGTGGGAAGAGTTTTGACACGTTCTTCGTCTGTAGGTTGGGTAGTTCTGCCAGCGGAGAGCAGTCAGTGTAGAAACAAGAATGGCTCTGTCTGACAGACCTTGGGGCATGACAAGCTGTGCTATGGCTCTCGTGGCACTCTGCCAGTGCAGTTCCCTCGCTTTCTTTGCCTGTACAAACGCACTGTCGAGGGCCTGTGCTATGCGGACGCGGTGTGAAGCTTCTTGAACGGTCATCTTTGAGTCCTTGTTGATACTGCTGAGGGTCTTGTGTAGAGTGAACTTCGGGTCCAGCTGAACGACCCTCTCCGAGCGAACCGTAGCCTTTGACTCGTGCAACAGCCGTGTCTTCAGCATGAGGGCAACGGAGGCCTTGCCATTTTCGTCCAGTATGGCGCTTTTCAGGACAAGAGTGTGACCGGTCTCCGAAGTACCAGGACTTGGAGATGGTTCAGACTGGACTCGGACTGCGGCCAAAACGGATGGAGTGGGCCCCAACGTCACAATTGCTGCAGCCTCGGCAGCACCTGCTTCAAGGTCATCACAGAGTGACGACAATGTTGCAACCTCCAATGCTGCTTGTGCTGGGTCTGACTCAGAGCTTGTGTAGCCTTCCTCTTCTGAGTCATCACCTGATTCATCCGCAGAGTCGATTGCACTTTCCGACTCCTCTGGGTCATCAGATCTGGTAGCCGACCCCCTTGACCGTTTCAACTTTGGAATTGGTACGCCCAGTGGAGCTAGAGCAAGAGGGTGCCCATCTCGTAGAGCTGGGACTCGGATTCGAAGGATGTCCTTGCAAATCTGTGCCGCTTCACGATATGCAACCTCGATGATTGCATTCAGGTCTTGTGATGTAAGGTTGGCACGAAGTTTGCGAAGGTGTGCAGTGGTGAGAGGGTATGGGTCGTAGTCGAAGGAATATCCTGCCGCAGATTCTTTTTCCCGAACTTCACGAAAATTGCTATTCAACAATAGTTTCTGCCGGACCATGACGTTCTGCACCATTTTCAGCAGCTCAGCGTAGGCAAAATTTGGAAGAAATGTCCTTGCCAGCCCAAAAAAGTGTTCGACGAACTCTGTGCCTAGGAGCCAAGGGCAGAATGGATGATTGGGGTACCAGTTTGAGTATGCAAGCGCAAGTAATACGAGGGAATCACAGAGTCGATTGAAGATATGAAAACTGCTGGGAGAGATGAAGGATCGCGTTGTTGAGTACAGGTCTGGAAACTCTGCTGTCAAACGTAGGACGTGTTGGTGAATAAGGTGAAGCCATAGACGAGCCCTCATTGCAGCTAAAACACGGTCGGTCGTGCTCATGCTGCGACTCAACCATGCCTCGAATAGCGTACCTATCGGGGTGGAAATGAGACTTAATCTTACAAAGAACTGGCTGGCAGTGCGCACCAAAAATAAACAGCCAAACAAAGAGACCCTCGAATCCCTGTCGGATTGTAGGCTCTCCTTCTAACTCCTTGCATGTTGCATCGAGAGCAGCATGCGCATACAACCGACATGCGGCACCATCATCTTGCTTATCAACGTTCTTCACATCGTGTGACACGAGGCCTGAGCCATGAATCTCGTACAGGTTGACAAGAGAGTGGTTCACGACGTAACCGACTCCAAGGCTTGCCATATGAGTTCCATGCTGAGGTTGGTTCCGAGATGTCTTGCGAGCATGTGGAGGATCGGTGATTGATACCAGCGGCCCAGTATTTTTGAAGACAGGAGCACGAAGGTGGATCCCATAAAGTGGATAATCGTAGGTAAGTGGGGTGCACTCGGAAGCCTCCTTGTCCATCATACTCTGTGCGGCGAGTTCGGATGCAGCGCCATCAGCTGCAAATGATACAACTGGAAGACAGAGCTGTGCAGCCATCTTCAATAGTATGAGCTTCTGGTTGTGAATATCCACAGCTGTGTCTTTCCCGATGGTCGGAATAAGAGCTACTACAAGCGGTGGGGTTTGTGGAATTGCGGGCTAAGGAAGCATTGAGGAGATTCTTGATAGTTATACTAGTAGAGGCACATACTTTAATGATGATCGCGCGAACCTGACTTGCGATTGCCTCGGCATCCTTGATTTTCTTGATGACATTCTCAATATCGTCTCCATCATCCACTTCACATTCATTCAGGGGCAGGACAGATCCAAGGATGTGGCTCCCATAGTCATTTGAATACGTGAGACGTGGGCGGACCTTGGTACAGTCGCCACCAACTGCAACAGGGCCACAATACTTGATCGTGTCAATCGAACCGCTTCACACGAGCAACATTTTCAAAGATGAGCTCCGGATTGGACAAAGCATCCTCGGAATTTGCGACAAGTGTCCTAGAACCCATGATTAGAAACTCACAGCCCTGCTAGTAGGGGAGATGGCACCTTAAAGTTCGTATGCTGGGGCCACCAATTTGCGTCTGCAGGATGCCATATTGGCGAGCTGAGTTCCCGCCATGGCCACGCATAAGGATCATGAAATTGCGGAAATTCTCATTATACCGAACACCATACTTGAGGTTTGGATTTGATGAACTGTTGCGCCGAACTTTGTCCTCGAATACCTTGCAAATATCAAGGAATGTCTCATGCTTCGATAACTTGCCTTGTTTGGCCGCACGATAGAGAGCAAGGAAGCAGTCTGTCCCATTGTTACCATCGTTTGAATTCAAGCATTGGTATATGTCGAAGACCAAGGGGTCCTGAAGTGCTGCATTGAAAGTCCGGGCATCGGAGCTGGAGAGGCTAAGAGGGGTGAACTTCTCACGCTGCACGAGTTTGTCGTGTTGCTGCTCTGAGTCCAATTTTGTTTCCGCTGCTTTCTGTCAAACCCCACGTCATGTCAGTAAGTAAAAGTCCATCCCTTCATTAGAAGCTCGAAATCATACCCTTCGAACAGATCGCTTGAAAGACTCGTCATCCATTACTGCCCTACAAGCCTTGCAAATTCGCTCTGGATCCTCTGTTCTTCCTTCACATCGCACCGCACGAACCCTCTCGTTTGTGTAGTCCACCTCCCATCGAGCAAAGGCACGTAATGTAGCATCAAATATCTTCTTCTCTGATTCCGTCCACTTCCGTTCTTCTACATTCTCATTTGTCTCTTCTGGTCCCTCGGCACTGGCAGCACGAATCACAGGCATCGACCTGTCCACATCCTTCAAATCAAGGAATGGTTTGTATGGGAACAAGCAGCGGGCGGCATGGGCTTGAAACTCAGGTGAGATTCCTCCCAAAGTACGAGTTCGTGTGCGCCGTATGTATTCGCTGTACTGATTGCCTCTGATTTGCTGACAGATATTACTGCTCTTGACCGAAGTGGCTGACTCTGACCCAGAGGTGGCAGAGGCTGTACAGGCACTAGGAGGCGCAGGTGCCCCCCTTTTGGTAAAGAAGTTCGTGATTGGGGGTGTCTTGACCAACATCGTAAGGCCCTGCATATAGTTGTACTAATACCAAGCAAAGACTCACTATGTTTATCTTCTTCGTCATACAGGAGGCTCGACTTGAGCTCGAGTTTGAGGTGTCTAGTTTAGGTGATGGCATCACCGCAGCGTCTGCTGGTTGATCCTGCATGCCTGATTTGACAAAGAAGCGAGATATGAGGGCGTTCCCCTTTGGCTTTGCATTTGGTGTAAGTCTTCGCAATATACGCTGGTACTACAAGTTACTTACTGGAGCTTTAGACACAGTCTCAGTGCGTATGTGGACTATCTTGACACCCGTAATCTGTGAGCACTTCTTGCGGTGCTTTAGCCACTCGCTGTCACCATATAGGGTACGCGGATGTAGCTTAATGACATTCCTGCAGCCGTTGCATCGCACACTGTGGGGCATGACATCGGTGCACAACGCATCTTCTTCAAGCTGCCTTCGACGTTCCATCTCTGTCCTCTTTGAAGCTCGACCACCTGAGTTTGAGGCTACTTTCGAACGCTTATGGTGAGCGTCCTCTTTGTCTGTATCATCTTCCTCGCTTTGGGTACTGGCAGACCATCTTCGCTTTCTTCTAGTATCCCACTTGATATCTGTCTTGGCCGTGCCATGGGGCTTGTCTATGAGGCTAGTAGAGTCATCAGGTGTTGTTGGAAGGCTTGGTTCGTTTGACTGTAGGTTCGGGAGCCTGCACAAGAAGCCGCTATCACATATAATGGGCTCTGTGTGTTCATCGGGTTCCATGGTATGAGTCGTCTCCCTGACAATACTTTGATAGATATGATCAGACACTCGTAATAACTTAGCAACAAAGAATATCCATACGGTAAGTCGATTAGAAGAGTCAAAACCTTCCTCCGCATCCCATGTTTCTGATCGTCTCCAACAAGCTCGAGTGAGTGTCGCATCACATATGTTTGCATGGCCATCATGGTAAACAAGCCACAGGACCAGTCGTCGATCTGTTGTTGACGTACAGATGGTGTTGTGAGCACCCGCTTCCAAGATAGTACGTCTTTCAGGATGTCAGGTCTCCCGAGGTAATCCAGAATGACTTGAGTGATCTTTCGAAGTAGCTGACAGAGCTTAGGATTCAGGTAGATGTTACTTCGTACACATGGAGACTTACTGGCATTGCCCAGGACTCCGAATGTTGTGCGGGAATGCTATCGAACATTCCAAACTCATGGGTACCAAGATCGGCCCAGGTTAAGACCCAGTGTGGTGGGATACCCCCACACAGGGGTATGACCCATCTTGGCCGCGACAGCAGTTCCTCGGGTGACGTGGAAGCACACTGGAATGTGGTGAGTGGCAGTTTGATACTACATGCAACTTGGAGGAGTGGCTCCGGTGACTTACAGCTGCTAAAATATGTTCTCGCAAGGTTCCATAGCCTGAGGAAGCCGTCCCTCTTGTAACAATAGGGGCTAGGTAGGAGGACAATATGGCGTAGTCTGCTGTCTGGTCGTCTTTTTGTTGAAGGATAGCGCCAAATGCATTAATGACTGCACCAGGCATTTTCTGGCCTTCGACAGCGAGACATTGGAGGTCACTATAGATAATATCTATGTTCTGAATGCGTCGAACTTGATAAGGAGCATTGTGGGGAAGAGTAACCTCCATCTTGTAGAGTATCACAGAGTCACGTAAAAAATCTTGTCGTAAGGCAAAGTTTAGAGGTCCTATGTTGACCATTTTGGTGGGCCAAGACTGTCAGTATTGACATGACAGGCCGGCCTCCGGCCGGTCTCAAATCTGCTATGCCGGACAAACCTAAGCCCTATCTAGGACCCAAATCTGCTATGTCCGGACAGACATATTGCCATTTTGGGGCCTCAAATCTGCTATCCGCCAGACAGACATATGAGGGAGCTTCAGGGGGCCTGGCCGACAACGTGGTCGAATTGCGCTGGTACGCGTTGTTTGTCCTAGAGCGGATTGTGAGTTAAACCACGATCCGCTGTCTGGGTATGCTACGTAACTCTACCATAGGATTCTCCTTGAAGATATCATGGCCGCCGTCTTTTCTCAGGTTGCGCGCCACGTGTTGGTACGCTATCCTCCACTTTGATCAGCTTACATGTGGCATCATCCTCGAATATCACAAGGTTATGTCGAACCCCACAATGAGGTTCGTAAGCTCGTGTAAGCACGTTTTGCGGTTTTCCCGCAATTTTCTCATTTATTTGGCAGGCAAAAACACGCAACGATGGAGCCCGTCCTGCACAACGAATGGAGCAACGTTGTAAATCGAAGGTCACTGAACCACGTGGTGATCTACGAAAGACGCTGGTGCCATAAGACGTATGTCCGCGACCGACTTGAACGGCGATGACTGCTGACCTGTTGCTTGGTTATGGACTATTCTCCCGAAGTTCGCCCTTAATGCTGCTGAACGTTACGTTAGTCGTTCGCTTTCCACTGGCGCGACTAAGGCTGATCTCCTATCAGTCGGACTTGACGTTGTGTGCTCCAGAATGTGCGCACACTTCATTTTGCTTCCCACTGCTGTGTCCACAGCGTCACATCTATGCAGCATATTACTCTCGTCACGAGCCGTGGACAGAGACGTCATTCCTGTATCGGAGAGAAATAGATCATTCAACTCAAAATGTTGCTGGGGGCGTACCGAAGTACATAAACGGAAGGACAAAAACATGTTTTCGTACACGGTGGACAGGATTGTGGCTAACCATCCTGCTCGCCATTCAGCTCAGCGGAAGCCCGTATGATGAGTCTTTGGAGTCTTTAGCCTTTGACCCCAACACCCCAAGGGTCCATTCAGTCTCTTGCGTACAGTAGGCAGGAACTTGAAATACTCCAGCAGTGTGGTCAGAACGAGATCTGGTAAATAAAGATGGCTGGGCTGTGAGCGAGGCACGAGCACGCAGCGCTTGAGCTGTGTATGAAAAGGTGTAGCTGGACTGACTATCCACTTGGGTACCTCGTCTGTCGTCTGTCTCCGAAGATAGGGACCAGGATGTTTAGGGCCAGAGATAGAGTAGGGGGCGGGGTGCTAACGGCGGTTTCGAGCCTGCGAAAGCTCTCGTCAGGGGGCTGCTGCTACCCCGACCGCCGCCCTTCCAGGGCTGTTTAGGATGACTACCAACTAAGCGTTGGCTAGATAGGGAGTGAGATTCCGACACCTCACGGATGGAGGGGGAGACCCCGTCTACGGTTGGTTCAACAATCAGGAGAGGGAATGGGAGGAGGTCTTCTGCGCCAGGTAGAGATCGCGATGATGTACCCATGAACAAGGTTAATGCCACCATGGCGGGCCAAACATGGCACCTTTCGGCATTTTGCCACGCCGGGACTTTGTCGCTCCATCCATGCAGCGATAACCCGAATACTGTGGCCTAGGCCTTGCTCATCTCCAACTGAGAGAACTTGAAACTGATGCCAAGTTACATACGCATTACCGCATTTCGCAGTTTTCATGGTGGACTTACGTATTTGTCCACGCAGGTGACACAGCCGATTCAACTGCACAGCATACTGTGGAGGATCCACTGGCAGGAGTACGCAGGTAAGTTAAGTTTGGGCTCTCCGCCGATGGACGTGAAACGTTTAGGAAATATTCCGGACACCAGTCCTTTGTCACTACTAGTCACGGTATAATCCTCTTATATACGGTGATTCAAGCCCCATTCAACACCCATTGTCACCGACGAGCTGCTATGCCGCTACCACCTGGACTCGTCGCACTTGTTCGCGTTCTGCCTCGATTGTTTTTGGCACCAGGGACGGTATACCTCGGTCTCCAGGCCTGTGATTCGTACCTTGGTCAACCTGTCCCACGATGGTTCCGTATATCGGCCTACGTCCTGTCGCTACCAGTGGCGTTCATAGCAAACGTCGTGTATGCTCAGATCACGGACCGCAGGCAAGCTGCACTTCGCGGGGTTGTCCTCCCCCCTGAGATGAACAGCAAATGGCCAGGAGCGCTCGATAAGCTCTCAGGAATTGTGTGGAACTTCAGTAACGGCTACCTTGGTGGGTGGCATCCTTTACCTTCTGCTCATCGGATGTGCTGACTAGAGACTAGGTGATTTCCCCACGGCAGAGTGTCAAGAACTTGGCGACACCTTCAATATGCGAGTACTATACGAGAACAGGGTAATGTCGATGAACTTTTACTTGGACAGGACCTCACTATTCTATCCAGATTTTCACAACGGAACCTGAATATATCAAGGTGAGCCTCATACTATGAACCATGCCACTGTGTGGTCTCAGTGGATGCGCCGGGAATCCAGGCCATGCTCGCGACTCAGTTCACTTCCTTTGTCAAAGGTGAATCGGTCGCAGACAATTCCGCGGGGGTATCAGGTTTAATGAAACTATCCAAGGCCCTATATTTTGGGACCAATTCAGCTCCCTCCTGGGGACGGGCGTCTTTAACTCTGATGGTGCGCATTTCACCAGATCGATAATTTATGGTCGGTGCGGTTATCTTGACTCATTACCCTCACAGCCGATATCTGGAAGTAGGTAGAAATTGCGTTTATTTTATTTTAGTTTTTGTGTGGGTCCCCCGCTTGCTAACGTACAAACTGTTAGATTCCATCGCTCGATGACTCGTCCGTTCTTTACCAGAGATCGTATCAGTGACTTTGATATCTTCGAGAAACACGCCGAAGACACAATCAATCAAATCAAGATCCGCCTCGGGGACGGCTACCCTGTTGACTTTCAGGATGCAGTCTCCCGCTTCACGTTAGACTCTGCCACAGAGTTTCTCTTTGGAAAAGATGTCTGTTCACTCTCAGCTGGACTCATCTACCCGCCCTCGTCCCCTCTGTCGAAGGATCCCAAATTTCTGAATCATCCAGCTAATCGCTTTGCCCGTGCCTTTTCTGCATCAGAGATCGCTGTTGTACATCGTAGCATCTTCGGTTCTTCATGGCGCTTCTTCGAGTTCTGGCAGGATAAGGTGCAGCAGTACACCAAGGTTCTATCCGAGTTCATCGACCCAATCCTCGTGGATAGTCTCGCGAAGGAGCCTGTATCGAAGGGAAGCGACGTTCTTCCGATCGAACATGGGCCAAAGGAAGCCCAAGAAGGAGAAACGCTCTTGGAGCATTTGGTCAAGTACACCAAAGGTGTGATTCCCAAATCCACGAAGTGACGCTCATGCAGTGACGCATGTTCTCAGATCAAACTGTCATCAAGGATGAGGCGCTGAACATTATGATCGCTGGCAGGGACACAGTAAGTCGATAGGGGCATGTACTCGTGAATCTATCTTGATCACACTCAGACTACCGCAACATTGACCTTCGCAGTCTACATGCTGTCTCAACACAGTGATGTTCTTGCGCGCTTGCGAGAGGAAATCCTCACCAAAGTTGGCGGTAGGAGACCTACACATGACGATCTGAAGGACATGAAGTACATGCGAGCGTTCATAAATGGTACGCATTCATGTCAGGGAACAATGTGTACTGAATGCTGACCTGCTGGATCAGAGACCCTTCGTTTATATCCACCTGTGTAAGTTGTTTTCCCATGGACGACAAAATCATTCTCACAAGTGAGATATATAGCCCGTTCAATATCAGGTATGCAACCGATTTTCCACCTGTGCTGCTCATTCTGACAGTTGTATAGGCTGAGCGCTGAAGCTCAGGTTTGGCCAGCAGTCAATGGCGGAAGGGCATTTTATGTTCCTCCGAATACAATGTAAGCACGGTTGCTTCTTCTTCTCTGGACCATCTCACCCTACATGTAGGGTTGAATATTCGATCTTCCTCATGCACCGCAGGAAAGATTTGTGGGGACCCGATGGTGATTTCCGAGTTCGACTTAATATCAGCCAGTCAACCAATCGTATTTTCCACAGCGGACGTCTTCGACCCAGACAGATTCATGGATGATCGTCTGCACAAGTACCTTACGCCAAATCCGTTCATCTTCCTGCCGTTCAACGCCGGTCCTCGGATTTGCCTTGGCCAACAGGTCTTTTCGCACCATGCTTTACATGATGAGCTATGACTTACGACCGATTTGTATAGTTCGCATACAATGAAGTCTCGTACTTCCTCGTCCGTCTTTTGCAGTCATTTGACGCTGTGTCTCTCGACATAGCGACACAGGACATCCCACCAGCTGATTGGAGCAAGGCCACGGGACGGAAAGCTGTAGAGAAGGTCATCCTGAGGGCGCATTTGACCCTCTATGTAAAGGTGCGCTCGGTACCCCTGGCAGGTTGTGGCTTCCATTGTTGATCTTTCCCATGGCCAACAGGATGGCCTGTGGGTCAGGATGAGTGAGGCACCTTGTTGAACCTGTCCGGGTTTATTGATTATCCTGCTGAACTTCCGTGTAACCGATATTGTCACTTTATATGCCAGAATTAGTCCTGAGACATGATAAGTAGGTTGTACTTATGTTGTGACTTGTATGTAATATTATTCACTGCCAGGTGCCCGTGCGGTGGAGTTTGATGTACCTGTGATATCCTCGGCCTAAGTGCTAACTACTGTGGTCTGACCACAGTGGTCCGTCGTTGCACTCGCTATCACGTGGCCTCTCCGCATCTCAACACGGGGATCAAAGCATGACTACGCGTTATTTGTGAACTTGAATTCCGCAGGTTTCACGTGACGCAACATATGGTTGTTTCATGTGAATATATATCAAACCCACATCCAAGTCCCCCGTCATAACTAGTTGTCAAGCAATACACTTCGTATTCAATAACGACGCAGTATGCCTCTACCGCCCGGCCTCGTCGCACTTGTTCGCGTTCTGCCTCGATTGTTCTTGGCACCAGGAACGGTATACCTCGGTCTTCAGGCCTGTGATTCGCTCATTGGTCGACCTGTCCCGCGATGGTTCCGTTTAACGGCCTACGTTCTGTCGCTACCAGTAGCGTTCATAACAAACGTCGTGTATGCCCAGATCAGGGACCGCAGGCAAGCTGCACTTCGTGGGGCTGTCCTCCCCCCTGCGATGAGCAGCAAATGGCCAGGGGCGCTCGATAAGCTCTCGGCACTTGTGTGGAACTTCAGTAACGGCTACATGGGCGGGTGGCATCCTTTACCTTCTGCTCATCGAATGTGCTGACCTAGTACTAGGGGAATTCACCACGGCAGAGTGTCAAGAACTTGGCGACACATTCAATATGCGAGTACTGTACGAGAACAGGGTAATTTATTGTTGATGAACTTTTGCATAGACAGGATCTCACTATTCTATCCAGATTTTCACATCGGAGCCTGAACATGTCAAGGTGAGTTTCCTACTATGAATCATGTCACTATGTGGTCTCAATGGATGCGCCGCGAGTGCAGGCCATCCTCGCGACTCAGTTCACTTCCTTTGTCAAAGGTGAGTCGGTCGCAGACAGTTCCGCGAGGTATTTTCAGTTCTAACGAAACTACCTGAGGCCCTATATTTTGGGACCAGTTCAACTCTCTTCTGGGAACTGGCGTCTTTAATTCTGATGGTGCGTATTCACTGCATGAACAGTCAAAGGGTCGCTGCGATTATCTTGATGCATTCCTCTCACAGCCGACATCTGGAAGTGGGTAGAGAATACTCCATTTTTACGGGGGTTTCCCGTTTGCTGAGTAACCACCAGATTCCATCGCTCGATGACCCGTCCGTTCTTTACCAGAGACCGCATCAGTGACTTTGATATCTTCGAGAAACACGCCGAAGATGCAATCAAACAAATCAGGATTCGCCTAGG
Source organism: Melanogaster broomeanus (assembly GCA_014904935.1). Taxonomy (NCBI): domain Eukaryota; kingdom Fungi; phylum Basidiomycota; class Agaricomycetes; order Boletales; family Melanogastraceae; genus Melanogaster; species Melanogaster broomeanus. The sequence goes on along the minus strand of MU123751.1, from coordinate 49,591 downwards.
GGATGGCTACCCTGTTGATTTTCAGGACGCGGTCTCGCGTTTTACGTTAGATTCTGCCACAGAGTTCCTCTTTGGAAAAGATGTCTGTTCACTCTCAGCTGGACTCATCTACCCGCCCTCGTCCCCGTTGTCGAAGGATTCCAAATTTCTGAACCATCCAGCTAATCGTTTTGCCCATGCCTTTTCTGCATCACAGATCGCTGCTGCACTTCGTAGCAACTATGGCTCTTCATGGCGCTTTTTTGAATTCTGGCAGGATCAAGTGCAGCAGTACACCAAGGTTCTATTTGAATTCATCGACCCTATCTTTGCGGATACTCTTGCGAAGAAACACGCACTGAAGGGGAACGACGTTCTTACGGTCGAACATGAGGCAAAGGAAGCCGAAGAGGGAGAAACGCTCTTGGAGCATCTGGTCAATTACACCGAAGGTGTGATGTCCAAATCCACGAAGTGACGCCCATGAATTGACGCTAGTCCTCAGATCCAACTGTTGTCAAAGATGAGACACTGAACATTATGATCGCTGGCAGGGACACAGTAAGTCGATGGTAGGCGTGTACTCGTGAATCTGTCTTGATCACACTCAGACTGCCGCAACATTGACCTTCGCGATCTACATGCTCTCTCAACATAGTGATGTTCTTGCGCGCTTACGAGAGGAGATCCTCACCAAAGTTGGCGGTAGGAGACCTACACATGACGATCTGAGGGATATGAAGTACATGCGAGCGTTCATAAATGGTACGCACTTACTGGATGAAATGTCAGGAGCATTGTGCACTGATGCGAGCCACTGTATCAGAAACCCTTCGTTTATATCCTCCTGTGTAAGTTATTTTCCCGTAGACGACAGGACCATCCTGACAAGTGATATGCGTAGCCCGTTCAATATCAGGTACGCAACCGCTTGTCCACGTGCACTGCTCGTTCCGACGACTTTGTAGGACGAGCACTGAAGCTCAGGTTTGGCCGGCAGTCAAAGGCGCAAAGGAATTTTACATCCCTCCTAATACTATGTGATCGTGTTTGTTTCTCTTATCTGGCTGCTATCTTACCCTACGTGCAGGATTGCTTATTCGGTTTTCCTTATGCACCGCAGAAAAGATTTGTGGGGACCCGATGGTAAGTCTTCGAGTCCGACTTAATATCAGCTGGTCAGCCAAATGTACTTTCCACAGCGGACCTTTTCGACCCAGACAGATTCATTGATGATCGTCTGCACAAGTACCTTACGCCGAACCCGTTCATCTTCCTGCCGTTTAATGCCGGTCCTCGGATTTGCCTTGGCCAACAGGTGTCTTTTCACTGTACACTTTACTAATGGTGATTGGTGACTTACGATGGCTTTGAATAGTTCGCGTATAATGAAGTCTCGTACTTCCTCGTCCGTCTTTTGCAGTCATTTGACGCTTTCTCTCTCGACACGGAGACAGAACTTCCACCAGCTGATTGGGCCCAGGCCTCTGGCCGGAAAGCTGTAGAAAAGGTTATTATGAGGTCGCATTTGACTCTCTACGTAAAGGTACGCTCGGCACCCCGGCAGTCGGTTGTGATCTCCATTGTTGATGTACCCATCCCCAACAGGATGGACTGTGGGTCAGGATGAGGGAGGCAAACCCTGTCTGAGTTGAATGGTGCATCGCCTGGGACTTCCGTGTACTCTTCGCTCCACAGTTGTCGTAGACAATGTGAGACTAGTATGTAGCACTTTGTACGCCAGCACTCCCTACTTATTTGTTGTAGTCCTGAACGATTGACGAGTATGTCTTATTATTCACTGGCCTGGGGTGTAACGGAGTGGCGACATCCTCGGCCTTGTTTGCCAGACAACCACCAATTAGGTATGAATATATGTAGATTACAGCCAGAACCTGTCCACACGATATGAATCGACAGTTATCCCGCATCTATGCGCTCCCATTTGTCAACGTCTGGGGGTTCCATGGGCCGGCGTCACTCAACGAGCAACCACCAGGGCACCGACATTTGCCACCAAACTCTACAGGTAGATTCTCCGCCGGGACCTGCGACAAGAGCTTCTCCTTAACGCTCCCGCTGCTTACAATATCAATCTTGGCCACCGTGACCTCGTCCAGCCAAGGTTTGACGATCGACCACACGGTGGAGAACGTCCAGGGGGCGTTGACGATGTAAAACTTGCCCATGCACTCGGGGTAGCGATCCTGCCCGATCCCAGCTGCTTGGAAGACGTAATCTTTCACTCTGTAGAAGCTGGTGAGGCTGACGCCGGCGAGATCCAATATTGTGCAGGATGTTTCGACGGGGTGGCCGATGGCTTTGGAACAGGCGGGGAGACGTTCTGTGAGGAACTTCTCGTACTCCAAGACGATACGCTGGAGTTGACGTTCTTGGGTGGTCACGGAGTTCAGCGCGGTCACGTCGAGCTTGCCTAGACGTTGAATATATACTGGCCGTCCATCCTGGAAAGTTAATCCAATGTCAGAGGTCAAGTGGGAATGAAGACGGCACAGATCTACCTTATCCATCTTGTGGTAGTACTGGGGGTAATACTTGTCGACCTCTATTTTTTCGGTGAACTCAAAGTTCCTGTTCCGCGCATCGCATCGTCAACTCAGCAGGATGCAACGATGCTTAGGCAACATACTTTACTATGTCATCTACTTTAAAGTCTCTCCTCCATTGTTCAGCGGCTAATATCATGGCTTTTGTCTTTGGGACATCGAATCTGCGTGCCCTCAAGAATCTGCGTGACGAATCAGTGACTGCGGGTTGCGATCCGTCCATCGGCGTCCATCGCGACCTCCGCCGCGACGCATCCATCACGCATCGACAAGCGACTGTGTCCAGGGCAAGAGAATAAGACCAAAGGAATAAGACATACCTGAGGAGCGTCGCATCGTCCATCCTCTCAGGAACGAAATGGCCCTCATCTTGGAGGTGCTGCCTCAGGGTGTCAAGTGCGTGCTGTTGGGGAATTGTCAAATTGCCCAAACGACCTGGCAAAGGCTTGTAATTGGAATCGACTAGGCCTTCTGACATTGTACTGGCGCTGGCGTAGTCGGCGGAGGATATGGTAGTGAAGAAAGGTGGAGGCAAGGGTAGAAAGGACGAAGGGCTGGCTAGGTACAGTATATTTGAAACTCAAACGGGATAGTGCACACAGCACCAGCATGTGACACGCTCTCGAGTCTCGCGTGCACACTGTACAATCGCTTTCATCAATCATACTCCTGTCGAAATTATAACGATAGACACCGCAGGCAGATATATAGGATCGATAAAAAAATTCGATTCGCATCATTATTTCCATAGCCCAGAATCACGAGTTGAGTCGTGAATCTAATGCGAGGGGGCTAGGCTTTTCCATCTACTAATAGTACAAGCGGCTCATCAAACAAATGTCACGGAGCAACGCAGGTTGAAATGCAATGAGAGATCGTGCAGGGAGTGCGAGAAGGTGGAAGGTAAATGCGACCGAAACGAAGGGACCGACGACATGTGTGTTTTCTGGAATACATCCCGTGAAGAGAAACGAGCGAAGACGAGAGTGATACTACAATTTGCTGGAAGGTGGGTTAGAGAGAATTTGCCAGATCGAGCGGTTGGATCATAAGCGGATTACACAATATCCCAGAGCTCTTCGAGAGCACAGCAAAACTTGAATATGGAATGTCAGTAGTTTCACAAAATCAAGATGGGCCGCGACGTACCTTCCCACAAGCGACAGATGCACTGAGTGGGTAGTCGCTGATACTGAGCTTCTCATCCACGACGTGATCAGCGAAGTCGTCCCGGCCACGAGCCATGGCACCGACAAAGACAGCTATCGAATGCGTCTCAGGCAGCGTAGGCAGATATTTCGACAACCTGATGGTCGGAGCGTCACCCGACAGCGCTGGAGGGATGAGCGTTCAGGAACGGGCTGGCCGACGGAATGAATAGCGGGCTTACTCAGTTTGATAGTGTTGACTGGGAGATGGTCGACAACAGGATTCTGAGACAGGGTTAGTAAACCTGCGGAGTTAAATAACGCATTGTCTACCTTGATTACTTTCAGCAGCTTCTCAGGACCGTTGACGCCGCGAATAGAGAGCTTGTGAAGAAGTTGAACTGAAAGTGGATCAGATCTGGAACTGCGGATAGTAAAATCTACTTACCCATCAAGCCACTGAAGCGTTTGAATGTCCGTGGTATTCTTACATGAGGGTTGACCTCAATGAGGACACCTTTTGCGGTGTGGATGTACACCTGAAGCAACCCCGCCTTGTTAAGAGGCGAGTCCAGCAGTGTCAACAGGCACTGGAGATGACAGATTTAGATCGCAATGAGAGCAGGTAAAGAATCAGTTTGACTGACCTGGTGTGTGATATCGGGACGAGCATCGGCGATGTCCCTGCCAGTCTTGGCGAGGATACCTTGATGATCGTCGCAATTCAAGAGGGTGTACTTGACATCGCCCTCTCTGCCACCTTTTCCCTTTCCTCCACTGGAAACCCTATATGCCTCCAAGCAAGCTTGTTCCAAAATTACAAACAACCTTCTTTGCGAAGATGCGACACCACGACTTGGTACATGTGCCTGTACAGGCAACATGGATGGGTTTGCTGGATGAGGCATGGGACTGTTGGAAGCAGTAGCCATTTTGCGGGCTTTAGACGCGGGAAGAGGACGCGTTGGGCGCTCGTGGCTGGGTTTACTACTATTTACTGTGGGAGATGTTGGGTCGTCATCGTTGTTGGTATGGCTAGTGGTGTCGATTTGCATGGTCTCCTTATCAGAACCTTCTGAATCAGATACCGAGCTTATTCTGCGACGCCGCTGAGGCCTTTCGTCAATGGGTGTGGATTTGGGTCGTTGTGGGGGCGTAATCGTTTCTTGTAGTTCATCTTGATTCTCTAGCAACCTCACCCGAATCAACCCGGGTGCAGCTGTTGATCCGGAATGGCGACGAGGACGAACGGGTATAGGTTCTGGTGCGAGGGACATCTTGCTCGAATTTTTAAAGGCTTCCTTGACGAAACAGGAGACCGCAGTGCAAAGAAGAAGGGGGGAAAAAGCTACAACGAACGACTGGGGATATGGTGGGGGTAGAACCAAAGAGAAAACGAAAGGTTTTTGACAAGCTTTTGAAATTGAAACTATCTGATAGAATCGTTCGACGTGTCTCACCGGTTTCAGTATGTGGAGTTACTCGGCTACTGCAAACTTGGTGCAGGAGGTACCGTGGTCGTGAGAGTCGAAAAATTCTCAAGGCACACATGTACAATAGGTCTCACACAGCCATACATAAATACCATTCTCTCAGCTCTGCCTCGTAGTGTATACCGGTATCAGGAACTTTTGATGTAGTGCGGGAACGGGAGTTTGAGGGGAACTTTCGTTCCAATGCTTTTCGCAAGACTATGCTCTCCAACCCAAAAGGAGAACGTGCGCTCCAACACGACACCACCCGTGGTGATGGAGAATGTCAACGATGCATGATGTATGAAGCATGATCATGATAGAAGGATGTTCACGTACTATGGACCACTGCCTGGGCGTAGCAAGTAGAACGGCTATATAGCTATTCGAAATTACTGTAACAAGATGCAATTAATATTGCTGCCGTATGTCCCATTAATCAGATACCGGGCGAGCGTAATAATGAGTGCTGGTGATCGTTGTGTTGATAAGATTGAATTCAGTCACGTTGTGGCACTTGTGGGGTGATTGCAAGTTTGGACCCGTAACGTCTCGGGAAAAATGCATCGCGAAACAACTTGTAACAATGCAAGTTCATCCTGGCCTGGACCGCATACCTAGTACCTACCGGCATCAAGTTGTCCTAGACTATGCCATGACGCTTTTCATTGCAACAGAGCTTACAACAATGTTGTCAATAGCAACTCTTTCTTTACTAGCATCGCCTACAGCGTCTTTCACAGCTGGCTCTGCATTCAACTTGTAATGCTGATAAAGCATTAGAACGACCGCGACCAGGAGAGGTGAATCACTTGCCTTTCTCACCGACGACCAGTCAGTGGTTTCAGAAATATTAGCTAGTGAGTCCAGCTCCCCCTCAACGACGTCGCGCATGTCTTGCAATACACCAGGGTAATCCGACGTTGCAACACGGACGATGATTAGATCTGTCGACGTATCTGACACGCCATATCGCCTGATGGCTTCCGTGATCTGATTGCAATTCGCACTGTTTGCGAGACAGTTCGACATCCAACCGACATAACTTACGTTATTGGTTGGGTTAAGGGCCCAGATAATCTCTGAGTGGATCGTCTTTGTTCGCAATAGACCCTGCGACTCGGACAAAAGAGCTTGGTATATAGCTGTCTGCAGATGAATGGGACTTGTAACCTTCTCTCCAAGATCGATCAATGAGGACGAATAACATGCAAGACGAACAACCGACCAGTTTAGCGTTGATGAAGGCAAAATTGACTGCCTCTCGTTCGATCTCGCCCTCGGGACTCTCCATCGAGGCTGCATTGACGATTCGTGATCTGACCGTGGCAGCATTTGTAACTCCTTTGAATTTTGCAGCGTAGACGACAGGTAATTTAAATTGGGGATACCGATATGTTTCCAGAACCTCCATGGAGAATGAAGCTTCGCGTCAGTGTGTTTCTCAACTTGTTGGAAAGTCGCCAGTGGGTTACAAGCGACCTAAGTTACAAGTTGTGGCAAGACGTGGACCAATTTACTGTACATAAAGAGCTCTGTTTTGCAGAGATCGTGACATAGTCGATCAGGTAAGCACTGGCAATAGCAAACTTGGACCTGTGCTAAAGCCTTTACTGTACCTCAGGCCTCAGTACTCAGTCTTCTCCACACTGCAAAACACCCACCAAACTATAGCCCCACTTCGTTCATGCAGGCATGAAGATATTTCAATCTCTCAGTCAACTGCCCTCGCCTCTGTCAATTATTGCTGCCACCCTTGCCCTCCAGGCAGCTGCTGCGCCAGTGGCGTCAAAGGTTCTGACGCCTCAAAACTTCAAGGAGACGATAGCAGAAGGCCTGTGGTGGGTCGGGCCTCAAATTTCGAATGTACATCTCTGCTAAGCTACTGGACTTGCAGGTTCGTCGAGCACTTCTCGCCATACTGTGGCCATTGTCGCCATTTCGAGTCAACGTGGAATGAGCTAGTCGGTCATTTTGAAAGCAAGGCCGATCCGGGTGTGCATTTCGCTCAAGTCGATTGCACGGTCAATGGAGGTGCGTGTATCTATTTGTGAACGATTTTCATCTAAAGACTGGTCAGACCTCTGCACCGAAAATGGCGTCTCTGGCTATCCGCAGATGAATCTATACCGTAATGGAGGTTTCTTGGAGACTTACCACGCAGACAGGGCTTACGATCTATTGGTAAACTATTTGGCTGCACACGCGGAGCCCAAAGGGATACCCGCTCCTGCTATAGATTCGATTGAGGAAGAGGCACTCCCGACACCAGTGGATCACCTAGTCGTCCAAACCCCTCGCGCTGAAGCGAACCCCTCTGGAGAAGTCGTCTCGCTGGATGTACAAACATTCGACAGCTTCCTTTCTCAAGGGCCTGCGTTCATCAAGTTCTTTGCACCTTGGTAAGATATCAGACCTTCTCATAGATTCCGTGTTCATTTGCCTTAGGTGCGGGCATTGCAAGAAACTGGCCCCTACGTGGACCCGACTCGCTCGACACATGCAACGTAAAATGAACATTGCAGAAGTAAATTGTGATGAGAACAAGGCACTTTGCACGAGCCAGGGCGTCACTGCTTTCCCAATCCTGTTCTACTATGCACACGACGCAAAGACAGATTATTCTGGCGGAAGAAGTTACGATCAATTAGTCGCTTTCACTGAGAGGGCTTCTAATCCGTGAGCTGCGTTGCTCGCAACTATCTGTCTCTTGCTCACTCTGGCCCAGAACAATGAAGGTGATCGAGGCTCCAGAGCTGGAACAAGTCGTTCGCGACAACTCAGTCCTATACCTGTTACTCCATAATCCGTCAGACTCCCAAGTAGTAGTAAGGACACTCCAAAGCCCGACCAACGGTTCTTACTGACAAGAGCATGCAGGATGACGTAGCCAAGGAGTCTCAGCTACTCTTTGGCTCACCACCAGTCTATGTATCCACTTCATCGGAGCTTTTTGCCAAGCATAATATCCCATCAACTTCCTCATCTGCTCTCCTCGTATTCAAGGATAATGACACGAAGGACCCTGTTACTGTATTTTACCCCTCCTCACAGCCCCCCGATGCGTTGAAGACATGGCTGTTCGACAACCGCCTACCGACATCCCTTGAGCTCACCCGAGATGCATTCCAACAGGTCATGAACGCTCCACACAAGCCCCTCGTTGTCATTGTTTCCACACCGAATGGCATGCACGACTCCGTCGCCGAGCAGGTCAACGACATCGGGAAGAAATGGCGCTTGCGGACAAGTCAGGGTCGCGGAGCTAATAGGGACGTTGTCTTCACCTGGATGGACGCCGATCAGTGGGGCAAGTGGATGAAGAGCATGTATGGAATTCAGGCTGGCACCGAGCCTGAGGTTGTTGTTGCCGATCATGGGGTGGGGAGTCACATATCTCGTTGCGTTTGAAGTACTGATGAGTGCCACTCGTCCTTGACAGCGTCTGGTATATTATGATAAGGACGGAACTGGGAAACCTATACAACTAACGTCCACGGGTGTAACGTCTGCCTTGGAGGCTATATTCAGTGGAACAGCCAGAGCCAAGCACTCCGAGAACTTCTTGGAGCGGACCGTGCGAGTATGTCCTGTTCTCCCACCTTGTTGCTCAACTCATACGGTGATCCCTAGTACTTTAACTCCGTTCTCGTTGGACTGGAGGGGTCGATAGCGGCCCACCCATATATGACCGTGCTAGTCATAGCAGCTTTCGTCGCAGCTATTTTCATGGCAATCAGAAGATTACTTTCCGACGATGTTCCGGACTGGCAGACGGAGCAGCGGTCTGCGAAAGGCGGTCGTTTAGATTAATCTGTTGTGGCTCGGTCTATCTAGTACATGCAGGAGTCGATAATATAAAAACACTGTATATACATATCGGCTGTTGGACCATGCAATTATCCAGTAAGAAAGCTTTACGAATGATATGCGTGGACCCGCCAGATGGCACGAAGATCGCATGTCAACGCCACCGTTGGGCCATCATATATTGATGTTAGATTGATACGAACAGTGTACTGTATGATACAAGGACGAAGGTTACTGTACAACGTGCGTCGAATATCTCAATAATAGATGAGTGAACTAAACCACTAGATACTTTTACGGTTTTCTTTGTTTTGAGAACCGGCGCTCGAAATATTGGGCCGTTCCTCGCGTCTTCTAAGTCGTCTCCAATATGTAAAACATGAGAAAAGTGAATGCTGGATGGAACAAATTTATCGCGTGTCAGATGTGAGATGCTGGATACCAAATGCCGGATGCGGAGCGATGTAATGCGAAGCTCGCGACAGGATCATGGGGACGGGACGGGACGGGGACGGGGACGGAGACTGAGATGGTGAGTGGGACTCAGGTGATTGCCCCCATGGTGACACAGAGTCGTCAAGCATAATTCCTCGTATCCGATTGTATACAGCAGGTGGGAATTGTCTGGGACCATGCATTCATGAGCGGGCCTACAAGAAATCAGAGATAAAAGTACCTTTGTTGTAACCGTTCCAGGAGCGCGACCGCACGATCACGGTCTCCATTACCAAGTTCTGCACGGAACATGGCCTCCCAAGTTGATGGCTAGCAAGAATAAATGGGATAAATTATCTCAAAAAGTAGGCGCTGGTTTGCTGAACTCACCTCTCTGTATGATATTGGGTTAGGCGATACAGGTGCGGAGGTTGAATTATGGGGTACGTGGTTGCCAGGAGCCGCAACACCGCTGGCTGGGTCTGCCAAGTTCTCGAAGATCGACCGAGCCTCGTCGATAGCGCCATCGGCAGCATATCCCTTGATCAACAAATTCGCAATGTAAGCCGTCATGTGCACGCCTGATGCTTGCAGCCGAGCGAGGTAGTTTTGCGCGAGATCCATGCGCTTGTGGGTAACGAGCACACTGATGAGTGACTCGTAGGTAACGGAGTCGGGGAGGGGAGTACCACGGTTGGCGGAGGGGTGGGAGGGAATAGATTCAAATATACTGATAGCTTTGTCAAGGTCCTTCAGTACACAACCATAAGCGTTGATGAGCGCCGCCCAATGACTGCTTTGAAGTTGGGCGTTCCGGCTTGACTCAATGCGCTTGAAGACGTCCTCCATAGCGTTAACGTCGATAGGCTCAATGGTTCCGTATGCATCAATGAGGAGCTACAGGAGGGAGTTCATTAGATCTGCAGGCTAACAAGAGTATGACAGCCCTTACTTTGTACGTATGAGCCGATGGGTCAATATTCGCCTCAGTCATCTTGTTGAAGTAGTGCAGTACCCTTTCCCTGTCCGGCTTGGTATGTGCGTACATTTGCATCATCGTGTTATAGGGAGGAATCCTGGGCTTGAAGGTGGGCTGACTAGCCATCTCCTCGAATAATTGTTCAGCAGCCGAAGTGTCTCCAACCCTTGCGCATGCTGCGATGACAGCACCATAAGTAATGGACGAGGGTCGCAGTGAGGGGTTCGCCTTCATCTGCTGGAACAGCTCTAGAGCAAAGTCTGCCTTACGGGCCTTGGCAAGCTTGGAGATGATGGTGTTGTAGAGGTATACATTCGGCTTGGTTCCGAGCATCTGACATTCCGCAAAGAGGGCCATAGCATTGGAGGTATCATCTGTAGTATCTTTAACACACTCGATCAAGGATCCGTATGCGTCGGGGGAGGGAGCGCCCCCAGCAGCAGTGATTCGGTCTCGGTGAGTGAAAGCAGCTTCGATGTCGCCTGTATGGGCGTAGGCAACGATCATGTGGTCCTCGATCTGGAACCATGCTTGGGATTGCCAAGTGGGGTTTTGCGATACGAAGGGGGAGAAAATAACCTGTTGAGCGATAGAGTATACCCATTGCACTGCGGCGATGTCGCGTGCGCGACCAAGGCCACCGATCAGGCGACCAAGAGTAGCTGGATGAGGGTAACGAGACCTAGACACGAAAGCTTGGAGGGCGGCGTAGCCATCGTGGACCGTAAGAGACGAGTAAGAAAGAGACCATTGATCAATCTGTCGACTAACGCCTGTGTCAACGAAGATGTGTGTTGGCGGAGTAGGGATGCCAGCTGGGTACATAGATACGGGAGGTGGTGTAGGAGCGTGGGGTACTTCACCCTGCTCATCCGAGCGCTTAGCGAGAGGGAGCTCAAAACATTGGAAGGAGTCGTGAAGTTCACCCAAGAAGCGGGAAACATCGTGTTCGTTGTAGTTTGTATACAATGCCTCCGTTACGCGGGTCGTGATCTTGCTGCCACTGGGTAATTTTCGAATGTCGACTGGCACGTCGTGCAATGCCCGTAGAAGCCCCATAAGACCGGTGTATGCGCATCCCGGGGGAGAGAGAACATCCGAGCTAGATGGTTGCACAGGTAGTGCGAGGGCACACAGGAGAGTCATCTCCTGATCAGCCAAAGAAAGCTGTTGTCGGGACTGTAGAGGGGCGGTCAGGTAGGCATGTAAATGATGGCTGGCTATTGAAGGTGTGGGAGGAATGGCAAGCCGTCCGGCGAGGCGCATGATGGGTAGGGTTTGTACTAGAGTCGGCGAGTTAGGAGGATCAACTGCTTCGAAAGCGAGAGGCAGCACATTGGTGACTGCCATCTTTGAGTACTTGGGTATCTCCTTGCTCTGCGGATAAGCGTTCAGTATAACCTTCTCCTCATATGCAACCAAGCTTTCAGCTATCTTCCATCCTTCTTGAGCCATGCCTAAACGGACAAAGTGAGGATATGCGCGAGCAAAATCGTCCGCAATGGCGTTCGGTGACAGGTAAGACCCAGACAAGTGGGTTGTACCATCGGGGAAATGTCTGGCGATGAACTCCAGAGATGCCTTTGCCTGTTCTGCCATCCCCTCGATCTGAACGCCTGCCTCATGAGCTTTGGCGACCTCTTCGAGGAAATGAAGGTTGGCATCCAACGCCATCAAAGTGTCTACGGATCTAACTTCCAAGCCATCCTTTGGCGCGCACTCGACAAGAATATCGAAGAGTCTGTTGAGGTCCTTGGGGTAAGCCTTGTTCTCGGTTGAAGCCTGTGCAAGGGTGTTAACCATGACAATCCATGAGAGCTGGTCAGGACGAGATGGGTTCTGGGTAGGCTCATAGGGGTCGCGGGAAGCACTAGGTTGCTGAAGCAGACGATCAAACCAAGAGAGGGCGGATTCGATGTCAGGTTTGCCAGCACTTGACGAGGGACAGGGGCTGCAGAAACCACTAATAATTGTCGTGAAGGTTGACGAAGCAGGGAGTGGGATTGCTGCATCTGAAACACCAGTTAACATTTCAGCGTACTGACATCAAGGATTTATAAGCTTCGAGACGGACCCTTTCCGGAACGCTCTCCATCCAACATCATCTCTAGTAGACGAAGTGCACCAGCCGGTTGTCCGACCCTGAAATGAGCTTCCACCATCTTATTCCACATCTGAATCTGAGACTTGAGTTTTGTCTCCGAGTGCAAGAGAAGTCCCTTTGAGCTGAGCTCCTGGAACTCGGCAAAAACTTCTTTGGCACCAGTAAGATCACCAGCATTAATGTATGTGCTCAACAGTTGGTAAAGCACAAGAGCGGAAGGATAGAAGGGTGCGGAACCGCGGCTGGGAGATTTGGCACGACTAGGCGATGAAGGAGAAGCTCTGCGGGAAGATTGCGACCTGCTCTCAAGCTGTGTGTATACACGAATAGCAGCGTCCACATTCGCGTGAGCCGCACACGAGCGGAGCAGTCCGTGATAAACGCTGAGAGGGAAGTGGAGGGCCAACGGGGCGCCGCGAGGCTCTGCTTTGTTGGCCCGAGGAGTAGTAATGCAAGCAGCTTCGAAAATCGTCATAGCAGTCGCAAAGTTGTCCTCTGCGAGTAAGGTAGCCTTCCGTGTCTGGTTGTACTGCTGGGTGGCGACATCCTCGACACCTGCTGCTGCCCGCTCACTTAGCCGCGCTAGCTTCGTCTGGTACTCGAGTATCTTGAAAGATTTTTGGATCTCGTGATCCCGATTAGTGAGCCCCAAAATCATATGGATGTACGTTCCCAGGTTAGGCCTCAAGCCCCGTGCTAGGAGGGCATTATACAGCTTGACCAGGAGCCCAGTGGTAGTGTTATGCTTGAGTGCTAACAGTGTGCGGATGGCGAAATTGAATTCGCCGATCGTAGGTTCAGGATACGATAGGGCTGGTGAGTTGGAAGGATCAATGAGCCATTGAATGTGAGCAATCACTACGTTGGTATCGTTCCGGGCAAGGGCGTCATTGACTGTGAGGGTGAACGGAGACAGATTTGCATTTTCTTCTGATTCAGGCTCTGTTGCTTCAACATCCTTGGGTGTGGCAGTTGTGGAATGAGATGTAAAGGTTTCCATCGTAGAAGGTGGCTGATCACCTAGGGCCGGGGAAACCAAAGGAGCCATCTCCTCCGAGGAGGTATGCGATGCCGTCGAGTTCCGTCGCGTCCGTGCCGAGCGGGATTCATGAACTGCCTGGAGTTCATCCTGCTGTTCCTTAGCAGTTGCAAGGGCGAACGTGTGTCGCTCGCGTAAATGGGTTTGTATAGTCTGCAATACGCTCACGTCCATCTGGCGTTCATGATCATTTCTACCTGCAGGGAATGACAGAGAGTGCCGGCGTGCAAGCGTGCGGGGGCGTCTCGAGGAGGAAGAACGAGGAGTGACTATTGTCGCTTTGACGTCCTCTCGCTCGTCATCTCCTTTGGTCGCGCTATCTTGGGCGGCAGCAGAGTTGGCATGCGTGATTGCACGACCGGCGCCCTATCAGTCAAGGGGAAATTAGTTCTGTTACGTTTTACAGAGGGAACATACTGACAGTGTAGCCTTTGTAAAACTTGCCTCCGGCATTAAACTTAGCGCCCCCAGGACCGGTGCCTGGACCAGCACTACCCCAAGAGCCTGCACCTGCTGCAGGACCAGATTGGAGGACATTACGGAGGGTACCAGATTGGTTTTGGACAAGTGCAACTGCACGCGAAGTGTGCAAGAGAAGATGATTCGCGACTTTGGGGAGCATGGTCGCGTTAGGTGTGGGTCAAACCAACTGGAGTTAGTAGGGAGTATTACAGAGGGAGTGATATGTTATAGTGACTGGTAGCCCTGGTGAGTGTGGGGGGAAGATCCGCACGGGCTGTCCGCAAGGACGACGAGCACGGTGGGGGCAAAGACGTGTAATAAGTCTCTATGTCCGATCGCGCACAATAAAAACTAAAAAATGAAGACCCGGAAAAAACCGGGTCATAACTGCCGTGATTTTCCTTTTTGCCGAGCATAAAGCGCAAACACGTATACCTGGCACGGCCAGGCAGCCTGATAATTATGATAATACCGGGACGGTCAGACCCACGCAGTCATGGGATGAGATTATCAGGCAGTACCGAGGTGCACGGTACACAATGAGAATCAACTTGGCGACTAGCTACCTCCCGAGTCCCACCTCAACAAGCCTCCAATCTCCGTCGACAATGTCATCCCACGAGTGTTCCTCTTCGACCTCACTGTCCCCTCCCTCTTCCTCATAGCTACCGAGCGGCCCGCTGAATGACACTTCGCCGCGGGGTTGTAACGGACGCACAACCAGCGTCTTGCTTGCCGGATCTGTGCTGAATGACACCACCTTGACGAGCACGAGGAGATACTCTGGTGTGTATGTCGCAGGGTTAATACCCAAAGCCTATACAGGATATAGAAGAATTGACCATGCAGTCATCGAAGGAGTAACAACGTTGCTGACCTTGTAGCCAGCCACACAACCAGGAAACACCTGTTGTTCTTTGGTAATTTTTACGAGCGTGGCCCATCTCTTGTTCGCAAGCGACTCCAAGGCTGCAACGTTCATGTCGGAGTCAAGCGGTGGGCCCTGCGAGGTTGACTCTCCCATCGCACCTGTATCTGCTCCACAGTCATAGTCAAGCGTGAGGTCTCCACCATCAATATCTTCACGTTCTCCCTTCGCCCCAGAATCAACATCATACCCGGAATCTTCTTCAAAGTCCTCTCCATATTCAACACGCATTTTCCGCTTCTTCTTTGGGCGGTGCAGCCCATCCTCGACGTCTACACTCGTAACGAAGAGGTTAGGTGGATGCGAAGGACGCGAGGACGGTGGAATGAGAGGAGGTAAAGGATGCGGAGTCGCCTGTTGGGAGACGGCAGCTGGGTTTTGTGGCTTAGTTGATCCGTCGATCGGGGTACTGGAGTTGGGCGTGGTTGTCGAGGCAGATGTAGATGCCGCACTTTCCACATCTGCGAATATGATCTTGGGGGGAAGAGGCTTGCCTATGAGCGACTTAAAGTTTTTGGCTTTATTCTTATTGCGGAGAGAGAGAGAGGGGAGAGTAAAAAGTTCGTTCGCAGTGGCGTCAGGAGTAGCTGTTGCGGCTTTATGGACTTCCGACGCTGCTTCGTCATTCTGCAGGCTTATGGTCTTTGGAACTATGGCATTTGCGCCGGAGACTGGTCCAGCTCCGGATGGTGCGCAGCTCCACTCTCGTGCTGCCGCTTGAGCCTTCTCCGAAGGTTTCGTGAGCGAGTTTGAGGTTTACCATATCCAGGCGGAACGGGAATCACCCTGGTAATGAGGCAGTTAAGTTGAAATACACATCGGCTTTCTAGAATAGGTATGAACTGAACATACGGCTGTGCAGCTTGTGGTCCAGGCTGTGATGAAGGCTGGGACTTAGACTGTTCTCTTATACTTGTGAGCTTTGAGAGCTCCGACGTGTTCGGGAAGGTTGGCGTCGTCCGGGGTGTAGAAACGTCCGAGTCCGAATCCAGTTCTGACTCTGAGGATTCAGATGTAGTGGACGATTCAGATGTCGATTCGGAGTCGGAGGATGACGAAGACGATGAGGAAGAAGAGCTGGAAGTCGATGAACTAGACTCTGATTCAGAGCTTGAAGAGGACGTCGACGTGTGTCGTTTTCGCTTCTTTGAACCTAGAAGGGTAGATCCCAGACCAGTCATTGTCCGCGAGGAACTTGGGGGTTTGGATTGATCGAGGGACGTGCTTCTAGTTTCTTGTGCAGGCACGCGGCGTCCCCAAATCATAGGTCTTCCGCCACTCTCCGTCGTTTCAACCACATCAATACTGCATCCCTCGTCAGTCTGCGTCGAAACTAGATGAGCACCGAAGCAAGGACTACACTCACCAAACTAAGTCACCATCTCTCACAACCGTCAACTCGGATTCATCGAGCAGTTCGAACCCGTCAATCGAGAGGCGCAGCCACGATGGGGCTACGCCCAGAAACGTAGAGAGCGATGAGCAGAGGAGGAGCTTCAAGGAGTAGACTGTTGGTCCGGATTTGTCACGGGATGAGGAAGAACCTTGGTTCGGTGGTACAGGTATAGTGAACCACGCATTCAGTTGGGATAGTGGAAAATTAGTGGAGATCTTGATACGCATTGCACACGAGTCGAGGACAGCAACGCTGCTACAGAGCTACAGTATGTATGTACCTGACATTCGCGTGGTTAGTTTGCCAGGTCAGGGTGAGGTATGCATGACATTCACACGGTCCCACGTTCCAGCGTGCCACGTCTCCCAATTGTAAAGTAAAACTTGAGTCGCGCAAGTTGCATGAACCACAACCAACTCACTAAATACCTTGTTCACCCCACCTTCAAAACACTCACGCACAACCCACATTCCTTAGACACGCTCCCCGTGGACCCGGTGTGCGACCATGGCAAACTACCACTATGATGAGGCCGGTAACATGGCCGCGTATTTCCTCATCTCGGTGCTGGCAATTGTGCTCATTCCATTGACTTTGACGGCTGCTACTAGTCTAACTGCAAGTGAGTACGAATGTATCTGACTTCATCACATCTATTTGTTCGCGTGTCATGTTCCTCCACGTCGCGTGTGCGTAGGGCGACTGCAGCATTTGAACGAAGCACTGACATTGTGAATAGAGCGACCGGACGACATGGCCAAAGGATGTCAGTGTAAACCCTGTATCGACCGGAGAAAACAAGTCATCGCGAGAAGTCAAGGCTCAATATTCCGACTCAAGTTCACGAGAAAGTAAGTTTCCTTCCGCGCTCCTCTTTGTCACCCCATACGTATCCATGGATTATCTTGTTGCTGACTCCTACTGTTCCTTCTGGTGCGCGTCTATAGGACGACCATTCTCCTTGCTGGCTGGTCCATCCTTGGCTTCTTGGTATACAAAGCGGGCAATGCCGAGTCGCATAATAACAAGGTATACAATCCGTTTGAAATTTTGGACATTTCAACTGTGCGTACTTGCTGTGTGTTTGGTCCACGATGGCAACAGTTGATATTTTCTACAGAGTGCCACGGAGAAAGAAATCAAGTCGCATTTTAAAAAGCTTTCCAAACTTTAGTGTGTTTCTCGAGAGTATTTTCGTGATTGAGCGGCTCTAACAATCATTGAAGTCATCCCGACAAGGTGAAGGCTACTGTGAACGAGACAGTCGAGCAAATCGCGAACCGTTTCGTGGACATCACCAAGGCATACAAATCGTGGGTTTCTATCTTTAACTAATTTGCTACCCAAACTAAATACATTGCTCCAGCCTTACTGATGAGACAACCCGCCGCAACTATGAACTCTATGGTCACCCAGACGGTCGTCAAGAAGTTTCCATGGGGATCGCGCTTCCCTCCTGGATTATCGAGGGCAAGAATACTATTTGGGTGCTCGGATTTTATGGGCTGCTCATTGGTGGTGTGCTTCCTGCAATGGTGGGACGCTGGTGGTTTGGTAGCAGGCGAAAGACCAAGGAAGGAATCGAGGCAAGAACAGCGGAGGGATTTTGGAAGGGCTTGGAGGAGGGAAGTGGGATCAGTGATGTTGTGAAGGTCTTTGGCAGTGCGTTTAGGTATGAGGGTTGGGTCAAGAGTGCAGGTGATTTGAGCAGGGTAGATGAAGCGATCGAGAAGAGCATAGGAGGAGAGTGGAAAGAGATGAAGAAGGCTGTCGTGAATAGTGACGGCGAAGAAACGGCGAAGCGGGCATTGACCCTGCTTTACGCTCATTTCTTGAGGCTGGACTTGGGTTTCAAAGGCTTAGAGCAAGGTAGGATTCAGGGATTTTTTGTTATGCATTACCAACTGAGATTTACGGTGATCTAGAACAAACCACTTTACTTCTTCAAACTCCTGCACTCTTAAATGCCCTCTTGAACATCGCGACTGCTCGGAGCTGGCTCGCACCCACGCTAGGCGTGATGCGTCTTCATGCTTACATCATGCAAGCGTTGGTACCCGGCAAGCTCATGCCTCCGCAAGCCCAATTTCCCGGATTTGACACCGAGGAGGTCAACAGAGTACTCGACAGTTGTGGATCTCTAGAGATCGTTGACATAGGATTCAAGGGTGAGTGTTCTGGGACTGGTCTGGTGTGCTTTTGAAGCGAGCAAGGTTCATAGTCATTGGTGAACGGCTGGTCACACCATCTTCAATCGTATTCTTACTCGTGAAGCTTCGCGTGACGGAGTCCAACGCACGCACATCACCCTCACCGAGCATCGATGCCAAATTAGCGAAGAAGAACGACGAAATCGACGAAAAGTTCTTGAACAGTCGCAGCGAGGCGGAGGAACTTCAGGGAGACAGCGCTGGATGGGCACACGCTCCGCACTGGCCTGGGGTAAGTCTCAAAATCTCATCCTACGTGGTGTGCATCACTGATATCCGCTTAACAGCTCCGTAAGCCTGGTTGGTGGCTAGTCCTTGCTGACGACAAATCCAACAGGATTGTTGTCCCGCCTTTGAAAATAGTTGATGTTCCTCGCTCCGATCCTTCAAGACCGCGCAATTACAGGTGCTACAAGCTTCAATTTCAGGCACCGCCCAACGTTGGACTGTTTACGTGGAAAGTATACTTCGTAAGTGACACGATGATCGGAGGAGAGACATGTCGAGGTATCTCGGTGAGTTGTGTGTTTTCGGAATTTTCATGAATTTTGAGGACCTGCTTGTCACATCAGCTCAAGATTGACGACGTCTCTGCACTTGTTGCCGAGGAGCAAACCCCTGAGGATGAGATTTCAGATCCGGAAGAAGACACGTTGGCTGGACAGATGGCGGCTATGCGTGGGGGCTCTGTAAAGAAGACGATAGTTGCAGAGGAGGATACTGAAGATGAAAGCTCCACAGATGATGGTGACGAGGGAGGGGATGATGATAGCAGTGATAGTGATTAGTTCTAGTTGACCAGGACATAATGCATATTGTTTATTCGCATTGACACTCTAACTGATCTGCTGATTCATGAGTGAATACAGTTTGTAAATATCATTTTTTACTGCTATGGAGTATGGTTAGATATAGATGTCTGGTGCCATGCAAATTCTTTGCACACAATCCTCTAACTTAGAGCCAATTCAGAAACCCAAAACTTGGCAAAATTTGGTCCTACACGGCCAAAGCCTTGATTGGAACCGTCGTGGTCTGGTGAGATGTGGCAGGTTTGGGTGTGTGTGGTTGAGTTGAATGTATCACACAACTGCGGCATTTCCAATTGCAGTCATTTTGAGTACAGCTCCAGTTTAGTTTCGAGAACATTTGAATACTCGGGAACTGCTGCTGCCAAATCAGCTCGTCTAGGTCACGTGAGTGTTCAACTTCAGCCACTGGTGATCTCGACTCCAACCTCCAGCTCACGACATCATCGATGTCACAAGCCTGGCCCCGGCTACCTTAAAAACTCTTTGTTGATCTTTCCTATGGTCTCGAAGTTGCGCACCAACTTTTCTATCACACAACAAAGGCGGCGAGTGACGAGCGTGAGCCCGGGGACGCGGAACCATGTCAGGTAGAAACACCGATGAGCGAGACTAGTACCAACGAAGGACCACTGGGCATAGTAGAGGAGACGCATGCCATCCTCTACAGGCCAGGTGGACGAGTCGAGCCCAGCGTGCCAGACAGAACCCCACCCACCGAGGCTACAAAAAAAACAGGACCCTCGAGCGGTACATGCCCAAGGCACACGAACGAGTCGGAACGACATGCACACAGGCCAACGACACGGCACAAATGTGCACAGCGAAGGACACAGTGCGTCAGGTAGAAACACCGATGAGCGAGACTACCAACGAAGGACCACTCATGCCATCCTCTACGGGCCAGGTGGACGAGTCGAGCCCAGCGTGCCAGACAGAACCCCACCCACCCACCGAGGCTACAAAAAAAAAGGACCCTCGAGCGGTACATGCCCAAGGCACACAAACGACACGTGCACAGGCCAACGACACGGCACAAATGTGCACAGCGAAGGACGCAGTGCGCGAGCAGAACGACACAGCAGCACGCGCGAGCGGAAGAATGGACAGGCGAGCGGCAACACTGTAGTGCGCGATGACATCAGCGAGTCAAAGAATAGCACGAACGTACCAGGCATATAGCGCGATCACCCAGGCGAGTCACGAGATACTCCAACTGTGACTGGCAGCGAAGTGCGCCAGTCTGGCAAGCCAACAGAGCCACCCAACATGGCTACGAGTCACGAACAGGCGGCAGGCTGACAAGATCGATGAGAGGACTCAAACAGCCAATGATGAACAACATTGAGCGAACAAACCTGGAGTGGAGACGTCCATGGACGAGACCACCGATGTGACTGCGAATGCGAACGCGACAGAAATTGCAAGCACACCAGCGCCTCTGAGCGCACCGCTCGAGGGGGTGCAAGGCAGCTGGGAGTCGACCAGCCACGCAGATGAAGAAGTGCAAACCCCAGGTGGAATCAAGGCCACATACAAAGATGACGCCACAAGCTGTCAGGCCGGCACCAAGCTGAACGAGGACAACATGGCGGCGGCGGCGCAATCAGTCAGCAGACGGAGCACTGGCAACTGCATACATGTGCTACATGACGCCAATAGCGAACGCTACACATATCCAAGGCCACGACGTGCACAGAGCGAGGGGGAGCGACCCCCAATAACGCAGATCGAGTGGGACAACGAAAGAATGCCAATTGCACAGCGACGCCGTGAGGTATATTCTATGGTATAGTACTATTATACTTATCTATGTAGTAGTATGCGATTATGATTATGACTATTTACTTCAATGATTGGTGACCTCGACAGTGTGCTCAATGGTGGTGACCAGTAATAATATTGTATAATAAATGTCGGGGAAAATCGGGATGAGGTCGGAAGGTTCATGCGTGCTAATCCACGCATTGGTAAATTTTTGGGTCTGGCTCCATCAACCTTTGCTCAATATTGAGTTCACCATGGTTGGAAATGGATGCGGATGGACCGCATTGTATATATTCCTGTTGATATTGAGATACACACGAACCCCGTCGTACCTATATATTTTTGAGTTCAGGCATTGGCTGTGTATGTTGCTGTTGTTTCTGACAGCCACTATGGCTGAGCTCGTGTCTGAGTTTGAAATTGAAACTTTGTTTTTCTCCCAAGAGATGGATAATCACGATGATATGCTTGATCCCAGGTGTATCTTGGTCTGTCTTGCTTCCTTAGGGACTCTCTTGACTCACTGTGTTTTTTTTTTTTTTTTTTTTTGGTCAAGTGTTGTGACTTGCGTCACGTGGTATCAGGCAACTGACAAGGTCAGCCCCATCTACCTGCATAGGATTACCAGGATTCTCACCCAGTATACTGGGAACCGGTACCAGGGAGGGAATGCATTTTACACACACCATGTGATCATGGTAGTGTGGGACTCAATCACATGATTTTATGTTGTTGCAAGTGGGACGTTAGCTGGACTAGCACTCCACTATCCACATATGCAGAATCACCGGTGATACAACACTAATCATGGGATAATACCCACTAAAACCCCCCAGTGGCTGAACAGGGGATGGGATTCGAACACATGAGCTCCTGCCATTGTCAGGGATCATGTGACCTTAGTCCTGGAGAGATGGTGCCACTACACCATCAGTCCCCACTCACTGTGTTGTTCATCACTATATATCTTCTCAAATGTCCAAAACTCCCACTGAAAAAGCCTCCTGGAATACCAAGGAGGTAGAGGAACTTGTCAACTATAGTCTATCTCTATGCCCATTGTGCAGAAGCTGGTGATGGCAGCAATTTCAAGGCTGTGACATTCAATGCTGCAGCAGAACATCTTGCACAGTTCTGGACAGCAGGGGCAGCAAAGACAGGGCAATCAGTGAAGAACAAGTGGGCTACTTCGGTATGCATACTGATCTGCTTGCCATGCACCACTGACACCCAATTTTTAGGGAATGGCACAGGTCAACCCCTGGGTTCAGGTGATGTACCTGCACCCATACCCGCTGGTTTACCCGCACTTGCACCAAGGGTATGGGTATATGTAGTGTTCCCAAGTGTTAAGTCCAGTTCCTCCAGAGTTATTGGAGCAACGGAGGTGGAAGGAGTATATACTGTATATAAAGGGGGTGAAATGGACATTGGCTTCAACTTATGTGTTGCACCCTTGCAGCGAGTTCTTGTCCAAGTATTTGTCAGAGAAGTGGAGTGTCGGAGAAGATGAGGAGTTGGGTCAGAGTGACGACAAGAAGACTTGCTTCAAGTGTCGCATCAGCAAAACCTCGAGCCCATTATCTTTACTTAAAGTCCATTTTCATAAGTATTAATGTGAGAAAAGCAGTTTTCCATGTCCACCTGCCCCCATGTGAATAAGGCCACACATATTATAAATAATGAGTCTTGAGTTTCAAGTTCACTCATTAATACCATTGATGTGCCATTAAACAGATCAGGGTAAAAGTGAAAAAAGGTGTTTTAAATGCATTGTGCTGCCAATTAATAAGCATAAACTACACAACAATAGGATGTTAATGGTACATCAAAGCAGTGATTATTGGAGGGAAGGAGGATGGGAATAATGGTGCAAGAAGGCCGGATCACTGGGAATTACAACAAACATGTGGGATAGAGCTAAAAGTGCACAGGTAGGGATAACAACACATGATTGAGGTTGAAAACAGGCAGGCAAGGTGCAAACATACATACAGGGCTAAAAATGCAACAGTGGGATTAAAAATGTGAGGGCTAAAACATGCTGGTGGGACCAAAAATGTATGTGCAGGGCTGAAAATGCATTGATGTGGGGCCACAAATGTGTAGAGAATATATGAAGACCTAGACAAATGAAGGACTACAATGAGTTAGTATGAAGTGTTTCATGTAAAGTAATGAATGAATGTCTCATGATAGAATGAGAGCTGAGGGCGACATTCTGCAGGAGCCAGGTAGATATAGTACTGCGCGAAGCGATGAAAGTAATAGTGAGCATGTAGAAAGTGTGTAGTGCCTGCAGGCAGTAAACAACCAATAATAATGTAGGATTGTACTAATTTATGTCCATTACACTGAATTGTCCAACACTCCCCTTCAATCCTAGCATAGTCCGAGCATCTTGATGAATTTCTGAATCTTTGGGCATGGTAGTGGCTTCATGAGTAAACCAGCAACATTGATGTGGGTTGGGCAGTAAATGAGCATGACTTTGCTGTTTTCAACGGCGTCCTGAATGAAATGATAATGAATGTCAATATGTTTCATGCAAGGGTGGAATTTGCTGTGCTGTGTGAGTGTGATTGTGGCCTGGTTGTCACATAGCAATGGAGTTGGAACGGTAATTGGACCATGGATTTCGGTGAGAAGGCTTCTCAGCCAGATCATGTCCTTGAGTGTGCTGGTCATAGTGACATACTCAACCTTGGTTGAGGATAGTGCAACAATGGTTTGTTTCCTAGAACCCCAAGTGATTGGCATTCCGGCGAGGGAGATGATGTGGCCAGATATCGAATGTCGATGTTTCTGTGAACCCCAATCAGCGTCGACATGCATGATAATTCCTTCATCAGGGTCAGTGACGTTCAGTCTGTAGTCACGAGTTCCTTTGAGGTATCAAATGACATGTTTTCTGGCTTGTAGATGTGCTTGCCAGGATTCTGCATAAATTGCACCAGTGTTGACACAGGAAAAGCTATGTCAGGACGAGTGCTGAGAGCAGTCCATGTGAAGGATCCAACGAGTTCGTGATATGGCATATCTTTCATTTTGGCGACTTGCTGCGGTGTGCATGGGCATTGGTCGACTGATAGAGTGGAGCTGGGATCAAGCAGAGTGGTTATGGAATTTGCATCTTCGAGTCCAAAACATTCAATGAGGCTATTGATGTATGCTCATTGAGACATGGATAAGGATTTGGTGTTCTTGTCATAATTGATCTCGAATCCTAATAGCCATTTTATCTCGCTGAGATCATTGATGTCGAAATGAGTCTTGAACTGATCCTTGACAAGGTTAATCCTCTGGATATCGCTCGTGGTGACAGCCATGTCGTCAGGTGCTGATATGGCAGATGACGATTCAGGTTCATGCTTGTAGAAGATACCATGATCAGCAGATGCGCGTGTGAAGCCAATGCTGTCGAAGAAGTTGCAGAGTGTTTCATACCACTCGTAGCCTGCTTGCTTCAAGTAGTGGTTTAAAGTCCAGTTTGGTCTGGTATTTTTGCTTTTTTTGGCAGGACCAAGACCAAGACTGGTCTTTCAAAATCTCAAAATCATAAAGACTAAACTGAACTGTCGAAGACTGGTTGCCGTCAGTTGCATGATCAGTTGCAACCAGTTGCAACCAGTTTTCATTGGACTGGTCTAAGACTGGTCTTTATTTGTTATTTTTTTGGGTGTTTTCTGCATGGGTTACTAATCATCTGTGTTGCCACAATATGACACTCAAGCTTTCAAATGCTCACCACACACCAGCAGCAATGACAACAATGGCCATACTTCTGGTTCCTCTCTCCATAATTTCCATGTGCAGCTGCAATGATGATGATGATTTGATGCACCCACATGTCTTCTTTGATTCATTAATAGCTAACTTCTCTCACAGCTACCACACAATGAGCATGCCACATGCAGCCACAACAACAACAACAATTCTACACACACACCACACCATGGTGACATGTTTCCTTTTTCTTCATTTTGTGAATAATTAACTACCATGACCTTGCAGTTACCACCACCTGCTCATATTCAGCTGCTAATAATAATGTACTATGATCTTGTGAATAATGATGTATTAGTATCATTGATAAGTCCTGATGAAAGACTGGTCCCAACTGGTCTTCATCAGTCTTTTGTAAGTTTAAAATCTAGGCAACCAAGACCAAGACCAATGAAGACTGACAGTTTGGTCTTTGTCGGTTTCAGTTGTGATTGGTTGCAGTCTGGTTTGGTCCTGGGTTTTTATCAGTCTGGCAACCAGACTTTAAAACACTAGCTTCAAGCCATATAGACTTTTCTTGAGCTTGCAGACTTTGCCTTCCTGGCCAGGTTTAAGATATCCTGGCAGAGGACACATATAGACATCTTCGTTGAGTTTGGCATTGAGATAGGCATTCTTCACATTGATCTGGTGGATCTCCCAGCCTTGACTAGTGGCGTTTGCGAGGATGGCTCGGACTGATGGTAGCTTCACAACAGTGGCGAAGGTTTCTTCGTAGTCAACGCCTTCTCGCTGTCTGTTTCTGCCAGCAACTAGGCAACTGCATGGGTATGGGTATCGTGGGGGTATGGGTGTGGGGCCCACTTTGCCATACCCACACTCATACCCATGCCCACCATATGTGGGTATGGTGGGTATCTCATGGGTATCTAAAGGCTGCAAAATTTATATGATGGGTACCCATGGGTATTTGAGGATTGTCAAATTTCAGCTCACTTCCAAGTTCAGAGCTCTTTTTTACAATCTGAATATGAGTCTTAATGCTAATGCTTGTCTCCTCTATCCTGATCCTAGTCATCCAACTCTACAGTGGTTCAAACAATTGTCCCAATGTTTACATGTATGTCACTAAAGTCAATAACCTCCAGTAAACCCCTAACCTGAGCCCTAACCTATGACTCAGAGTATATGAAATACAGTACCTACTCTTGACCTTCTACTGGTCAAAGGATCAAAGGATTTGGATAAGATTTGGTGGAATGGCAACTATATCTAACCATCTCACAGCATTCTAGTGTCTGATATATATAATAGAAATTCAAGGTAAAAAAGCTGTTTCAATGAGTTGTCATTTTGATATGGCCATCATTCCACCAGATCTTATTCACATCCTTTGACCCTTTGACCAGTAGAAAGTCAAATATAGGTACTATATTTCATGCACCAATAGGTTAGGGCCTAAGTTAGAAGGTATTGGAGATTATTGGTTTAGTGCAAAACATGTAAACATTGGGACAGTTATTTGAACCACTGTAACTCTAATCCTAACCCTCCAATGTATTCTAATCTTGATGTACCAGCACTAATCCTAATCCTAATACTAATGTCCTACATTCTAATCAATATTATCACATTTTTTCAACAACCCTACTAAAAAGTGTGTTTGTAGGCATGGGTACATGAGGGTACATGAGGGTATTGTGGGTATATATGGGGTCACCACAGTATGTTTAGCCAGCACCAATTTACACGTAATACACATTCAGGTTCAGTAGTCAAATCGTCTGCATAAGAATTGACATCCACAGCAAACTTCCCTTCGAGGCAATCCCCTCATCCTGTTCCAATGAAGTAGGACTGTAGAGTTGTCATGGCAGCTCCTGGACAGCTTTCCGGGATGTGGAATTGGTCGACCTGATGTGTTTAGCCAGCTTGGCACCCTGGGGTGAGAGAATGTCAGAATCGAGATAACGTGGAGTATCAATAATCTTCAACTCCTTTGCGATGTCCCTCCTCCAAGGCATCACCCTAGTGAAGAAAACAGGCTCCATATCTTCCTGACCACTCTCGTCTGAGCTCATACCATCACTACCCAGTGTCGTGATAACTTGATTTAAAAATTCCCATGCAAGCGCATCATCTTTCTCACCCCTCTCTGCTCTGAGCATCGCCGCAGTATTGGTTACCTGTACATGGCACTTATACTTCTGCATGTCAGCTAGTGAAGGGAAACATTTCATCGAAGATCAAATCATCTCCTTACTGCGACCCTGCGTGCATCCCTCCTAGCTTTTTTCAAACTCTCATCCTTGGCCCTAATCAACCTTTCAGCCACCTGTAAGTCTGTTTCCACCAAGCTGTTGCCCTGAATATGAGGCTTTGCCTTGCACACCAGGCTGCGGATACAATTGAACTTCTGAGTGATGGCATCTTCCAGTAGATATCAGATCTTGGTGCTGTAGTCCACTCATTCTCTTCACGCATGATGACCAGTTTTTGCATCAGGATGTGGATAATGGCTTGGTTCCAATCCGATGAAGGTGGGTGGTTGAAGTCCCAGTGGAGGTCAGTTGGGGATGGGCCATTAGAGCAAGCCCCAGAGAATGTGGCCAAATCTTCTTTAGAAGGACTATGCAAAAGTAGGTAGTCTTCATCTTTGGTGACACTGAAGGTGTCGTTGAAGAGATCATGGACGTGTTCCTATGACAATTAAAATTTGAGTAAGACCAAACTTATGAGAACAGCCAGAACTGACCAGATTTTAGTTCCTGTACACTCCTCGACCCTTTCTTTGTGCGCTTCTGTGGTGTTGGGGTAAAGGTAGGAGCCGATACTGCTGGGAAGGCATTCATGAGCAGTTGGTACATGCGTTGGGCTACCAATTCCACAGGCTCTCCAGCCATAGTGCCATTGGTTCCATGCACATCTCCAGCAACACTTGAGGCAGATGCTGGAGGATATGAGGGATCCTCCTGTATGAATTGAGTATGGGCGGCTGAAACAGGTGATAATAATCCCTCACTTGGGTGTACTGAGCAACAAGCCTCAGTCTTGAAGAGGGCAACATGTGAGTCCCTGTGCTGCACTGAAGGGGAATGGGTGATGGTGATGGTGAAGGTCGGGAGTTGGCATCCTGAGCAGCCTGTAGTCGCTGAACAAGTAACTTCAGAACTTGGCTTGGTCATGTAACACTGTGCATACACCTACCTCACATTGACCCACCAAAACCTTGTGCCTTCATCTCAGTGTCAATACCTCCAACTCCCTCTCTGCCTGTAAATTGCTGAGAACACAGTGTCTGTATAGAGGTGAGTTACTTACTGCCAATTTCTCCATCTGCTTTGAGATCTGCACTTGCACAGCTGCACTGGATTGCTCGGTCACCGACACGAGGTCCTGTTTCAGCTGCTCCAAAACCTTAGCCTGTTGATCAATCATTGTGTCCCTCTCAATGATCCTATCCATCTGTGCCTGTGCCTGCTCTCTGGTTTGCTGCGTGACACAGGCAAATTCACTCTCAATCCTCTTCAGCGTGATCGTCTGGTTAGCAATGGTACAGTCTCTGTTTAACAACTCCTCCCTCATCCTCTCAGCTTGTTCGGCTATTGTTGACTCCTTTCTTGTTAGATCATCCTGTAAGTGCTGCATAGCTCATGTTTGTTCTTGTTGTAAAGTCTGAAATTGCTGGCTAGCTACCTGGAATAGCTGCTCTTTTGCCAATTTGAGTTCCTAGTCAGAATGTTTCAGGTGTTGGATTTGTCAGGAGCTGTGCAAAGAGCTTACATACACCTGGTCTGAGGTTCTGTGCAAACGAGACTTCAAAGAGTACAATGCCTTGCACATGGTGCCCGAGTGGTCAACCTCCTTAACACCAACTTTGTTTGGATGCTGAATAATGACAGTGAATTTCACAATTGGGTATCATATCCGACGTTCATACCATATACACCCCGAATGCATCATTGGATGGCCATGTCGAGTGTTGGTTCCCCACTTCCGTTGGTGGGGCATGGGTCACCCATGGATTAAAATCGTCCATATCCATCTCTGAGGGAACAAACATTCCTATGCTTGAGATCTCAGGTGAAGTGATGCTCTCAGATATTCCATCAGTAGCGCCATGAGCAGTGTCTGTGGATAGGTTAGATATGGTACGGCGCATGTTGGAGAACAACTTGCCACAGTTGGGTGGTGAATCTATGAGACCATCGGAGTCATGACTGGGAGTAGGATCCATGTCTGTGGATAGGTTAGATATGGTACGGCGCATGTTGGAGAACAACTTGCCACAGTCAGGTGGTGAATTTATGGGACCATTGGAGTTGCGACCAGGAGTAGGACCCAGAGGATTCAGGGGATACTGCTCGTCAGGAGTTTCAGAAACCCTGGAAAAACTGAGTGATGAGAAGATTGTCATGAAACTTTTGCACGTCAAATCAATGGAGTAGGAGCTTAAAAGATATCACTGAACAATTCGAACAATAACTTCATGCAAGGAGAACAATGTACCATGACTAACATTAACTTGACCTTTGTAACAATAACTGCATGCAACGAGGCGATGATAATCGGACGATCTTTATTTGGAACAAAGTGAGTGCTGTCAAGGTGATCAGTAAGTTTTTTTATGCTCTGTCAGGACTAAACCTGGCATGAACTTGCGACCTTGGACTCATCGCAATTGAAGTTTGCTCATTTGAACACATGTACCCTAGTATGGTTTCATAGGTCAACAGCTTCACCTTGTAACGACGACACAGTTTTCATATGTTCATTGTAATGACTACTGTATCATACAGACTAAGATTCTTAGATGTAGACAAAATGGAAAAAGAAACGAAGAATCGCAGTGGTGGGTTGAAATAGTGAATTGAACTCAGTCCCGGTAAATGCCAAACATCACATGAGTACCAAATTCAGTTTACCTTATCAACCCGTCAAAACACTTTGTACTTCTTCTTTTCATCACCCACCGTCCCCTTCCTGCTCGTCATTGGATACATGTATTGTATTTTTTTCTCTTCATGACATCTAGATAAGTTTTCATGGAAATATGAGGCACAAATGTACTCACAAAGTCTTGCTTGTGATTGTTTCCATCTTTGAGTTGGAGATGTTCATGTTCACCTCTGAGTAGTCCAACACTCAATTCTTGTCAAAAGAGTTGGTGACGTCATACACCTTGTCATTGCCTAGGGAAACCAGCAGATGGTCGGCAACAAACTCAATGTATTGACACATGAGCTTAGCATTCATTTTGACGAGGAAAGTGGCAAGGCATCTACAAAGAAAAATGAGTACATGCATTACTCCAAAAGGTGTCACTGGTACCAGTCAAGAATTCTTGACTGATCTTGATGTCCTCGGTGATGATGTACTTGACAGCATCTGGGTGAGGGCGGCACTTGGGGTGACTGAACAGCAAACAAGCGAAGTCGGCATGTATCCCCTTGTCATGATTTGAGAATGTGAGACCAGGCATTAGGCCCTGCTTCTTGAGCCAGAAGACGGATGCGAAGGAACCGGAGAAAAAGATGCCCTCAACAGCTGCGAACGTGATGGGGCACTCGGCAAATGTTGAACACTGGTTGGAGATCCATTTGAGAGCCCAGTTGGCCTTGTGCTTGATGCAAGGAATGGTTTCCACAGCATCGAAGAGGAAGTCATGCTGTGTGTTCCTAGCGAGCAACCCGATACCTAGTGTAACACTGATCTAACAATGCGAGTCATATCCCATCACATATGCGCATATTTGTGTATCTGATGTGAACATTCACCGACTTATAATTAGTATGTGTAGGAAGACATCTTAGCATTCATTACCAAGTACAAAGTACGAGACAGGGCAATTGAACTAAAGTGATTGTGAGTGATTGTACAGCATTCACATTCTTCTGAGAACATGCTTCTCCAAACTCTCTGCAATACCAAGCATAGTGGACAAGCCAAGGATGACCAAGGAAATGGAAAACAATGAAGTGGGCATGTTTAGTGCAAGGTCAATCATGTATGCTAATATAAGGAGCATAACCATCCCCCCCACAAGCATGGGCACTGTCTGAGCATGTGATTAATGTGTCATACAGATCTAGGGTCAGCAGACTTACCATTGGACTATGTGGCATCATGTGGGGTACTGATGAGCAAGTTGAGAACACTACCTGTATGCATGCATCTCAGTCAGGCTGGGACAGTAATCTTGTACTGCACCACATACCGGTTGTCGGTGCTGACTGCTTTCATACAACATTCTCTGGTACTCGCTCTGCATTGGCATTGACCATTTATATGCTAGTGACAAATTATTCAAACAAGGGACAAAAACAAACGAGCCACAAAACTCGTTGCCCTGATACCAATCTTTTTGTATTTCTTGTAGTGAGGTATCAATTAGCGTCATTTAACCCGAATTACAGTAGTGGCAATCAGCACGTTTTGTTGCCCTCCCATTATAGATTCTAATTCTCACAAACGACGTAGACAAAAAGTGGTAGAAGAGGCAAAACCAAGGCAGGGCAGGTAGATATAGTGAATTGAACTCAGCCTGGGAAACACTGTGAAAGTGTGTTCACGGCGTTGCCCATGGGGCTGAGTTCATGGCGTTTCCCAGGCTGAGTTCAATTCACTATATCTACCCCCCACCACCTTTCTTTGCCTCTTTTCCCACTTTTCACTTTGAACATTGGTGTCTTGATGTCTATATGTAGTTATAGTTCCAGTACACTATGAAACATGGGCTGAGTATGAGATGAGTAAACTAGGCAGAAAACCATTGCACACCATGCAGAACGAGGTTATGACAAAGTAATGATCGCTTTGATTGCTTTGAACCTATCTTGCTGAGGCTCGTGCTGTTTTTGTTAGCTTCATGAACGTAATTGACCAGTTATGTTGACCAGTTGTAATACATCTCTACTTCAACAATTTCTTTCCCTTCCTTATTTCCTTGGGCATTCCAGCACCAGCCCTCTCCTTCTGGCAACATCTGGATGATGCATACTTCAATCGAAGTTGGATGAGATCAAAGACCAGCCAATAGTTTTCGAATCTGTCTAGGTCTGGGAAACGAGCTATTGTCTGTAGTCACGTGAGTGTAGACATTCCAATTACAAGCATACACACTTATGATGTCATGTACAGCTTCCAGTGCCTTCCTCTCTTGAAGGCTCCTACATTTTGCCATATCCAGGTGCTGCTTTACCACTTTGTTGACAAAATGCTGTCGAAATCATATGGTCAGTTAGGCCTTATCTACCTTGTCTAATTCATGAGTTGTTAACTGCCAGTTCCCCTCCTGGGTCTACCGGCTTCACCATTTGGTTTTGGAATCTTACCACTATCACCACATTCTGATTCCAGTGATGACAGTGTGGATTCCGAAGGTGAAGGTGAGTGTGTGGATTCTCATCACCATATCTTCTGTTGCAGCAATAGATATGTGGGATGTTGGTGGATAGAACATCTCAGTTTGCAAGGAAAGTACGGGTATGAGTTGGGGAGCTTCGGCCATGTCATGGAAAACTGGAATTGAGTGTAACTTTGTTGTGGGCATACTTGCGGCAGACTCTCATTGATGATAGAGTGTTGAGTGAGTGGGCGATGATATCTTATAGTTATTTCTCGCTCTAGGGCACTGTTGCATTCGTTTGTATTCTTTGTTATTGTTGCTTTTTGTCTCGTCTACTTTTATCAATTATGTATCTTATTGCAGGTGATGACATTTGTCAATCATTTTATGTCGGCACCCTGATGGTCATGCGCCTTATTGTTTCTTTTGTTTTTCTAAATTCTAAATCAACTAGTCCAGATATTAAAGCTGATTTGCCACCTGGATGATCAGGCACTGAGCACAAATAGGAGTCACTTTTGATAGCCTAATTCTTTGAAACTGACATTTAGGTCTTTTGATCGAGGAGGTGCAAAAGATGGCAATAGCCATCCACTGAGTAGCGGTCCACTATTTAAAGCTCGCCTAGTCTACCGAGTGAGTTAATCAGTCCTACATCCAACATACCTTCTAACAAGGGGAAATATACATAGCCACGACAATGCAACACATGCAACCCTACTTCTAGACCTATTGCAGGTGCTGGCCACCTGCATTGAGAAGTAAGTATGCTGGGCGGGATTGTCCCATCGCTGCTTCACCACTGAAGCGCAAGGCTCTGAAGACGAGGACAATGTCACTCCTGCGCCAAAGAGAGTAACTCATAATCACGTTCCTGTTATCAGGCCTGGTGGAAAGGTAAGCACAATTGCTGTTCAGCGAGCTATTCTAGACCTATTGTAGGTGCTGGCTGGCCTGCATCGAGAAGTATGCTTGGTGGGATTGTCCCGTTGCTGCTTCACCACTGAAGCACAAGGCCTCTGAAGATGAAGATGATGTCACTCCTGTGCCAAAGAGAGTAGCTCGTGATTGCGTTCCTATTATCAGGCCTGGTGGAAAGGTGAGCACACATTGCTCTTCAGTGAGCTACTTTAACTATCTTAAAGTGGTGAAGCCCAGGACAAAGCCATGGAACCACCAGCTAAGAAACATGAATTGAGTTTGTCTTGTTTGATTCCAGTACATCCTCGGGTAAGTGTAGGCTCCTAATCAGTCATCCATGTACTGACAGTATGGTAGTTGCTTTGCAGACT
>MU123751.1:0-14464 GCA_014904935.1 Melanogaster broomeanus | reverse complement strand
CTTTGGCTACACACAATGTTTCCGTGGGTTCTGACCAGGAGCTCGAAGACATTTTTTGTGCTTTCTCAGACAACCTGTCCATCAAAGTCTTACATATTTGAATAGATATTTGGTGTTGTGTTGCTTTGATATCCATGAAGTTGTCTTATATTGCTGTGTAGTAGTCTTCCTACTGCACATGTATATCCCTGGTCGGTGCACTGAACAATGGTTGATTGTAGAAATGGCCCTCCTGGGGGTGGGGATGATTTCTTTTGTATTGGTGTGGGAAAACAGTCATTGCAGTCTTTGAGTTACATGAAAAAGTCGAGTATTTTAGTATGTCCCCATTCTCTCTCAGAGCAATCTCAATGGCCTTTGTGACTCTTTTGTCAATCTCATCAGACAACATATCCATTTTTGCTGACAATGCTAGGCTGGTTCAATGAAACAACCATCGGTACTAGGACTTCAGTACATACACAGCATGGAGTCACTATGGCCAATGATCCCACATCCTGCATCTCCCAATCTGAATCCAATGACATACAAGGCTGGAAGGGTATGGTGAGTACATCAACCATGTCGTGCTTTTGCAATACCTAGGTTATGGTGCCTGAATTTGCAGAGAAACTCAGTGGATGACTGCCTCTGTCGTCTCTTTTTTCCACATCGTTTACTGTCCCATCTGTAGTGGCAGATACATATGTATTAGTAGTGATAATCTGTATTAGTATCCATGTCTGTTATACATCAGCACTTCCCTGCTCCCATGTTGTCCCTTAATCCGAGGTTATGTGGCGACTTTTCTCACAATCATGCGGAATCATGGTCGAAGCCTGTCATGCAAATTAAGGCCACCTCATCTCAGGTATTTTCGCCAGCTGCATTAAAATCGATGGTCGACATTTTACCATATCAAAAATGGTGCTCAAGGAGCATCACATCTCTATTCAAAATGGTAAAAACATGCATAATCACGGGAAGTAATGACAATGAGGTAACTAGAGAAAGCGGGAATGGTGTGGCATGGTAAAAGGCAAAATGGAGAAAATTGTGAATTCATAGTGAGTAGTATTAGGGAAATGAGGATCGATCTACCAGAAAATCACATCTGAATAAGAATATTGAATGTGTTATGATGGACAGAAATACTACTTTATATCTCACATCAGGATAGACGACAGTGAAAATCTCCATGAGGGCTGGGAGGACAATGTCGGCGTCAGTGAGGTTCCAAATATCTGGCTGATGTCCACACCAAAGGAAAACGGTGGGGAGGAAAATTTTGCTCCAGCGATGGTGTTCTTGGCAAGGGGGGGGGGGGGAGATCGGTGTTGCGGTAGGCAGAGCGTGACTTCATAACCTTCTCGGTCCAGTAAGTTGAAGCTGTAGCCTGAGGTGCTTGCACTGCAGTGCCATTGGGTATGTCATCAAAGTCAGACTCCTCCGAATCTGGGACAAGGATAACTGGGATAGTCTCCTTCTTGACCTTCTTCACTGGGGGGAACTTAGTGGCAGTTGTCAGAACAGATGACTGTAAACAATAATTATTTATGTCATCTGAAGTTTTAATAGGACCTACCGATGTAGTCCTTCGATGAGTCTTTGTGGGCGCTTTTGCAGCAATGTTTCTGCTTGATGCTACACTGTTGTCCAAAGACATTGAGAGGGCATGAGACTGGGGTTCCTGCTTGATGTGGATAGGCTTGGCACCGAATGGCTCGGGGTCAACATCCATTACATTGCTTTCTATGGCTTCAATACTGGATTCGCTCTGCTCACTGTCTGTTTCTGAAACAGAAAGAACGTCATTGGGAAATCCCTTTCACTTCAAAGCTCCAGTGCCGAACGCGAGCACCTGGTCAGAAGTTCTGTCCATGGGACGCGGTGTAACAATATGTAGGTTGGTCTATAATTGATGTCAGATAAGCTACAAAGTTGAAGGCAACATACCTTCATAATTTGTTTTCCTTTACCCCGGCTCTGCATTGCGACAGCATACTCTTGTGAGTCGTTAAGCAAGTCTTCGTCTGCATATCCACCAACCAGCAGATCATCGTTAGAGCCAGTACATGGCATGGGACTGGGATCAGGGAGAGATGTCGCAGCAGTTGATCTAGAGAAGGCAGAGAATATGGATGAGGGTGGTGGGCATGCAGATGTTCCACGGAGGGAGCTGTGCGTAGCGGAGGCAGAAGGCATTCATGATTGTGAATCGGTGACCGTTTTGGAGTTCCAGTTGTTGACACGTCCGCTCAGAGAAAATTTCTGGCTTGAACTGAATGCAGAAGTTAGGTTGAGAAAAAATAATGTCAACTCCATGAGCATCAGCATCGTGGTGTGTAGGAATGAAGCGCACTCTGCCAACTTTCCTTTCTGGTCGCCAGCACATGTGGTCTTGGTGGTATCCACGTCACCTGGATCGATAGTTGCAGTCAGTCGTCCGACTGTCTGCTCAATGGAAGCCTTCATTGATGCCTTTACCGCTCTCTTCCCTTTCTTCAGTTTGGTTCTGTTCTGAATCCCAGTGGCCTTCATCACTGTCCACCTCCAGGTCTCCGTCACCATTCGCAGTGTCTTTGCTGTGCTCCGCATAGGCAGCTGCTGGATCATCCGAGTCATCTGCTAGAGCAGCAGGCTGGCCTTCATCCGAGTCAGCAGGAGCCTTCTTGATAGGCCGTGGACAGGGGTGAACACCTTTGGGTGCTGTAGTCGCTGCCTGAGCTTCATCAGCCGCCATCTTCACCTGAATACCTGCCAGTCGCTCAAGACCCTGAACTGCAGCAACTTCTTTCTCTATCAATGCTTCTTGATCACATGCATGGTGAGCAGCTTTCTGCACCTTGGTGCGTCGCTTCTGCTTGGCGTGGATGACAACTTCACCAGGATGAGTATTGGCATTTTTTGCACGAGTGCGTCAAGGAGAGACTTGGACAGTAGACATGTTAAAGCTGGAGTAGGATGGAGGATGACTGGTGGGTACCGCAGCAAATTTTTCGAGACAATGCTGGATGCTTTTGTACTACTTAGTTGTAAGTGTAGGATTTCGCATTCTGACCAAATAGCATTCTGACTTGTTAATTTTCCTTCTCACGTAGTTCACAACTACACAGCAAATTCCACTTGCTCCTTCGTAACAAGCATGCCACCCCAAAGTATTCCACATACACATCCACCCATCGCAATTTCAACAGTCATCAAATTGCCTGCAGACTATGTCCTCGCTGGTTCAAGACCACTGCTGGACGTACCAAACATCGTAATTCGGCACATCTTCCGCTCTCAAACCCAGCCCCAAATCATCTGCCTGCCACCACAAGTTCCCAATTAGACACGCTTCCAAGGACCGTAAATGATCAAACTCCGCAGAATGAGGATGGCCAAGGACACGAGGCCGCTGTGGAAAATGAGTCCAGTCCGGGTTTGGACAGTGACGTTGACAGGGAGGCAACAGTCGTAAGTGAATATGTCAGTCCAACCAAGCAGCTGTACCAAAACTATCACACGAAACTGGATGGTAGGCATTCCTCCTCCTTAGAGGATGACTGGGATATCTGATGATTTGATAGCACGACCATGCAACGCAAGTGGGAGATTTCTACCTCCTGGAGCTCCCCTGCCTCCTCTAGAGCCAAAACTGCCCAGCGATTGGACTCCATTCCGTGATCGCACCAAATTCGAGACTGCCGAATTCCTCTACCAACGTAATCAAATGTCTGCAAATCACATTGATGTCTTGCTGTCACTTTGGGCTTCAACCTTGGCATGACACGGCGACACACCCCCATTTGCCGACCACAAGGATCTCTATGACACGATTGATGCCTCTGAAGTAGGCGATATTACGTGGCAGAGCTTTGAGGGGAAGTATACTGGCGAAAAACCAACTACCAACCCCCCGCCATGGATGGACACAACGTATGATGTCTGGTTCTGTGACCCACGCCTTTCGGTACATAACATTCTGTCTAATATCAATGTCACAAATGAGCTAGACCTCCGGCCATATCGCGAGTACTCAGTACAGGGAGATGAAAGGCAATGGAATGATTTCATGTCCGGTGACTGGGTGTGGGACCAAGCTGTGAGTTGTATTAGAACACTTCGCAAGACATCCGAGACTACTAATTCTCTATCAAGGATTTGATAGCAGAAGATCCGGAAACAATAGGGTCCACGTTTGTGCCCATCATTCTTGGTTCAGACAAAACAACAGTGTCTGTCGCTACGGGGAATAACGAATATTATCCCCTTTACTTGTCGATTGGGAATGTTCACAACAATGTTCGCCGTGCACATCGAGATGCAGTTGTCCTTGTTGGCTTCCTAGCGATGCCAAAAAGTAAGTTATGTCCTCACATTCATCTTTCGCCGCTTGTCATCTCACTATCTTATGATGTTCTGCCGGCAACTCTTCCACTCATCAGTGGTGAAAGTCCTCAAGTCCTTGAAGCCTGCCATGTCAACACCCGAAGTTGTGCACTTTGGGGACGGTCATTACCGCTGGGTCATATATGGGTTAGGACCTTATATTGCAGATTATGAAGAACAGGTACTACATGCCTGTATCATGCAGGGTTGGTGTCTGAAGTAGGTGTACAACATGCTACTTCAGCATCATGCTCTCACGTTCTTACTACCAGATGCTTAGCAAATAGAGAAAATCTGGACGAAGATGCACTGCACCGTTGCCGCCACTACATGGAAGCGCTTGTTGAGGAGGCAACTCTTGGCGAGTTGTGGGATGACTTTGGTATTGTTGGGGACCTTGTGGTAGGCACACTAAACTTCACCGGGAGCAGTGGTATACTGAACTGATCCCTGTTCTTCGAGCCATTTATGAATGATTTCCCTCGTGCTGATATCCACCAGCTCATTGCACCTGATATATTACACCAAGTCATCAAGGGCATGTTCAAAGACCATTTAGTAGACTGGGTCGAGAAGTATATCCGTGATCAGCACACTAAATGCCACGCAGATCAGATTTTAGATGACATTGACTGGATTACATACACGCAGCTCATTCTTGATAATATTACATCCTCAGGATTGCCGCAGTCGCGTCATTCTCAGGATTACGACGCTTTCCTCAAGGTCGTGGCTTTAAGCAGTGGACCGGCGATGATTCAAAGGCTCTGATGAAGGTAGCACCCATCACTCATGTTTCATGTTCACACTGAATAGGTGGATTATAGGTTTATCTGCCGGCAATCGAAGGGCATGTGCCACAAGACGTTGTCCGCACTTTTTGCGCATTTCTGGAATTTTGCTACTTCGTGCGGCGCAACATCATTATGGAAACAACATTAAACGAGATTGAAGATGCTCTACAACGCTTTCATCGCTACTGAGAAGTTTTCAAGACCACCGGAACTGTCCTCACCTTCTCCCTGCCTCGCCAGCATTCTCTTAAACACTATTTTTGCCATATCACACTTTTTGCAGCACCCAACAGTCTCTGCTCCTCAATTACCGAGAACAAACATATCAAAGCTGTCAAAGAGCCTTATCGGCACTCCAACCACTTTAACGCACTTGGTCAGATGCTGGTGACCAACCAATGCTTAGACAAGCTGGCAGCAATGCGAGCTGACTTCTCGAGGTGTGGGATGTTACAAGGAACATGCCTTTCAGGCGTACTTGAGTGTTTAAGTAAGAGGAATCGTTTTTCAGTTATCAAATGCTGATTTCTGCAAAGGATTGATACAGGAGTGTGCAGATCCTGAAATTGAGCCACCAAGGGCTGGTCAAGCAGAGACTGGCACCCAAGAAGAACCTGTCCAAGGCTGGGCTGATGATGAAGATGTGGACATCAACAATGGCCCCAAAGTCATTGAAGCCCACCTGCAGTTAGCGAAAACGCCGCGTGAGTCATTTCCTGGCGGCATATCAGCTATCTTATGGTGAAATAACTCGCACCTGAAGAGGGGAAAAAGCATGCCCAAAGCGTTGCTGCTCTTGCTCATGAGCTTGGTATCCTGCGCCTCACAACAGTCCTCCGACAATTCTCTTGCAAACTCTTCCCAATGACCTACGTAACTTAGAAGATGTTCCCTTCTACGAATGTCCTCTGTATGAAGGCAAGATTTCAGTCTTTCAATCCGCATCATCAAGATTTTATGCTCCAAGTGACCTGAGTGGTGTTGCAGGGATGTGCACCGAGCACATTTGTGCCTGCCTGAAATGGCGCAATGAACACACTCGTTATGATTGCGTTTTCGTCAACATGAACATTTCAGAGGCGGGAGAACAGGGCATGCATGGGCTTGAAGTTGCGCGTGTCTGTTGCTTCTTCTCTTTCACTTCCTGAGGGGTCACCTATCCTTGTGCAGTAATTCGTTGGTTTGACAAGGTTGGTGATGGCCCCGACACAGATCCTGGCATGTGGGTTGTGTGCCCTGCACATGCTGCCAATCACTCTCCGGCGGACGCAATTATCCACATCGGTTCTATCTTCTGAGCTGCGCATCTCATTCCCGTATATGGCCATCAATTCGTCCCCCAAGGTCTCAGTCACCAGCACTCCTACGATGCATTTCAGGCATACTATGTGAATAAGTATGCTGTGTTACAAGCCAAGAGCTTGAAAGTGCAGCCTAGGCACTTGATGGGTCAACTCTCAGAGATCAGGACTAGAGTCCACTGTGAGTAACTGAGTATATTCAAGAGAGATAAGAGTTGTACAGACCTAGAGTCCACTGTGAGTAACTAAGGAGTAGTAACAGTGGGCTCTAGCAGCTAACTTCGCATCTAGGTAAACAAAGGTAAACAATCAGCCACTTGGCTGTAAGTCAATGCTCTGGTTGAACAGAAGCATGGAATGGGAGTATGGAGATGGAGAAACTTGGTAGTAGAGGTAACAAGGGGCGAGGAATCCATTGGGAATGGTTAGGAAGCGATAGGAGCACAGGTTAGTGCGATACAAGCAAAAGAAAGGTAGAACATGCACAGAGTGTGGAATCACCACAAGTAACATGCTGATCATCACGCATTTGAGATTGCGTTTTTAGCGTCTTGCATTGTAGACCATACTGTCCATTATATTTTTGTTTTACACATAGTTACACATGGAATGTCTATACCACCGAGGCAAATAATACTCCTTGATAAAATAGTATGCTGCTTATTTAAAGCTGCCGTGAATTACTCCCATTATTCGCAATGTATGGTTTTCAGCTTTACACTGCTTCGTCCCGTGAAGAAAAAAAATACAACTAAGTTACAAAATGAGTAATCATGAGTCTAGAGGTTTGCTGATGTAACAAGGACATGATAGTGTGGTGAAGTCACATATGGAGAACAAGAAACTGTTCATGTGTCCTTGACAGCCTAACTCTTATTCTGAACAGGGATGAGTTGATTTCGACAGTGTTATTGTTCCGAGTTGGAATGGTGAATCGTCGCCAGCATCTCTATGCTTAAAATATCTTCCATTCAGGTGAGATGCATTGTTACCCCCTGCTGATTCTTTTATGTCTGCATGCAATCAGCACTTCTGGTGTTTTGGTTCAGTTTGCTGTGAGGTGGAACCACCTCCAGGGGATGAACCTTGCAATGTGTCTGGATTGTTGGCAAGACCAGAACTAGGGGCTCTCCTGGATAAGCTGTGCAATGATCTTATTAGGAATGCACAGACACCGGCCCCCACTTCCGCTAAGGATGTGTGGGATGCTCAGTTTCTGTAGACCTTCTTTGGACCTTGCAGCCAGAGGTTATTTGTTGATTGTCATGGTGAAGGTTGGCTTGTATTCTCAATGAATATTGACTTGTTCAATGTCGAAGAAAACCTTCAACGAAATGCAACAACTTCATGCAGCATCATCTCGTGTACATGTTTGAACTTGCCCGTGGATATCTGGTACAAACCAGAGAATATGTACCTAGCAGGTATCATCCCAGGCCCACATGAACCCTCTGGCAATCCACTCAACTATTTTCTTGATCCCCTAATCGATGACATGTTGGCAAGTTGGGAAAGGGGGGTTCAGTTTTCTCGCACTGCTTCTGGTCAAGATCATATCATACGTTCCACAATAGCTTCTGTCATCTGCAATCTCCCAGCAGCAAGGCAAACCACACAATTGGCAGCTGCTACAAGTCATTTTTTATTGTAGTGCTTGCCACTGCTTCCACACATCAACTCTTGGCAGGATGGACGTCCATTCATTGGATTGGAGGCTTCGCGACAAGGAAACTTTATGCCTTCATGCTCAGGCTTACAGGGATGCCCCCTCATCCACAGAGTGCAATACATTATTCATTAAACATGGTGTGCAGTGGTCATCACTCTGGTACCTTCCATATTGGGACCCAGCTCGACAGTTGGTTGTGGACTCTATGCACTGCCTGCTAGAGGGGTTGGCTCAAGCTCACTTCCATGATTTTTTAGGCCTTACTTCCACAATTGCAGGTAAAGCCCAGACTCAATCAGACCTGCGACCAATGTTCACTCAAGACTTTCTCTGCATTGACATGTCGGAGGTGGCATCATCACTTAGTCAAAACGATCGGAAGCACATAAAAAGTATTCACTCCCTTCTGCTCAGTGCAGTGGATAATGTTGGAAATGACGAGGAGTGCCAGCATATTCAGGAACATTTTGACAAGTTGGAACACGCCCTCAGCATCCATCTCAACTACTGTAGCTCATAGGACTCCAGCTCTTCATCAAGTAATCTCAGAGACATTTTACGGATTATTCTGTCCATGTCGTGTCCGAGAAACTGAATAATTGTGTGAGCTTGATCTTTGCTAATGTGGAAGCCTAGAAGCTCGAGATGTGCTGCAATGCCACTCGATGACTGTGGAGCAGCTGTGCTGGTGTTCACGGTGGAAGCGAGTCATCATTTTCACTTCAAGTGTTCACACATCTCCGTCTTACACAGATACTCATCACACAGGTGCAGGCGAAGCTCAGCAAGGTTGACCATATTTTGTAGGCTGAGACGTGAGCACAATTTTGTGAGGATTGTGCCAAAAGTGCTGAATAGACACTCGCATGATGCTGAATTGGCGCAGATTGAAGGTACTCGGTGGGCTAGCTTTTGGAGGGGGGATAGTGGCTGGCCAGCAAAGGAAACACCATTGTACATGAATAACGGATCAGAAAACTCGGGCTGGAGTAAGTGAGAGATAATATTGATATAAGGTGTGATCGTGTTAGATAAGAGTCATCACGTGGGAATCTATGGTCGTGTGAATGCCATGGCCATGTCGTGGCCATGCTGGAAAGCCACTGGCAAGCCATGTCACATGGCTAGTGTCGGGCATGGAGTGCCACTGGCACTCCAAACACTGCCATGGATCTCATCTCCATGATACAGATAGCCTGCTATCAAGTCATGATGCCGTCTCGCATGATGGCTTATCAAACTTGTATCACATTGTGGTTAGTTGCTTTAAAACAGGTCATTCCAAATGCCTCCTTATGGCCAAATGGGCATATGGCATGCCACATATACAATTATCTTGTACTTTTTGGACCTGTGTGGTCTTGGTGGTGTTTTCCTTTCGAGCGTCTCATCGGCCAATTACAGCAACTGCTGATCAACCAATGTGGTTTATACACACATCTGTTGCATATTTTATTACTGACAGCTCTCAGGGGAACTCGAAGAAACAATCTTACAGTCCTTTGTTCAAGGGGCCAGACTTCAACACTGGCTCTCTCGATCCGATTGCCTGCCTGCTATCAGGGAATGCAAGGCCTTGTTCGATCAGTTCTGCAGTGTCGAGCAGTGCTATACATAAGCAGTTGTCGCCTGTGCCACACGACCTTGTCCCTCTCATGTCCTGCAAGTGTGCAGTATTTCATGCCCACCATCATCAGGCTGGAGTGCTGTTCAGTCAGCATTCTACACATGTCAGCAATAGCCTCATAATGTTTTACCCTGCAGGCAGCAGGACTCCAGTTTCTGGATGTATAAAATATATCTATGAGTGCGTCCAATTTGCTTTCAGTGCCACCTCCCTGCCAGTCCGAATGTTGTTGATCCATATTGGCGTTACCCATATTTTCCAGCCCGCTTGTATTCCAAAGACCTGGACCCCAACCTTGAGCTTGTTGATCCAGTGAAGGTATTGTCTTATTGTGCTTGATGGCACTTTTCAGCACGATATGTAGCTGTGTTGGTATTGACAAAGGTGGGTTCATTCTCAACACCTTCGAACATGTTTGTGATGCCCATCCTCTCAGGACTAGATACTGTATCTCTAGCTATATCTCTAGGTGCAATTCTGTCCTGTGCAATCGTCATATCCCATATCACACATATCATCTCCGGACCTCCAGACCATCTCTGAATGTCATACAGTGCTCTCGCCTCATCTTCGCTCTTCCAGTCCATCTCCAATTGCTACTCCTATATTGCTTACTATTTCTGCTTATGTCCCTCCATTCTATCTTGACGTTTTTGACAACACTATCACATTAGACTTACTTTGGTTTAAGTACATTCTTCATGACTCCTTCTGACTCATATTGACTCCCTTCAACTCCCTATGATTCCCTTTGACTCCTCCTGACTCCTTCTGACTCCCCTAAGTCTGATTATGGTATCTCCGACTCTCTGGGTACCTTTGTGTTTACTTGTCATCATAGCTACTTTCCTTTATTGGTCATTCTCCATTGTAGTTTAAAAGCTC
The DNA here is from genome assembly GCA_014904935.1 of Melanogaster broomeanus. NCBI lineage: Eukaryota > Fungi > Basidiomycota > Agaricomycetes > Boletales > Melanogastraceae > Melanogaster > Melanogaster broomeanus. The sequence goes on along the minus strand of MU123751.1, from coordinate 3,835 downwards.
GACATGTACTTAGTGTTCTGCAGTTCGAATATCATCCTAGTCTCCTCATCCTGAATCTCCTCTGACCAACTCCTTGTTCTCCTCGCTCAACACTTGAAGCAAGTCTTCTTGTCATCACTCTGACCCAACTCCGTATCTCCTCCGTCACTCCACTCCTCTGTAAATACTTGGACAAGAACTCACGGCAAGGGTGCAACACATAAGTTGAAGCCGATGTCCATTACGCCCCTTTCGTATATACTCCTTTCTACTCCACTTCTCCGATAACCCCAGAGGAACCAGACTTAACAGCAATGTAGCAATTTTATCCTTGGTTTCCTACTATGATCTTGTTCGACAACCATTGATCATTAAGTGTCATTTTCCCTGAGATATACCACATGATGGTCAGCTATTCCGAAGGTCTTTTCCAGTTATAAGGCCTGCCCAGTTCGTTCACGAGGTTCTTGACTTGACGATGATCAATGTTATGAGGGTCCTCAGTGGGCATTGCATTGGTATGCAGTGGGCATTGAGCGGGCTGTCTGCATCTGATGAGTGCCCATACGTCACCTGATAGCTTTTGAGATCTTCAATATGTATATATATATATGCAATTCCCTTCTAGATGAAATATGATAATATATTTTGTGATACAGAGAATTTTTACATTTTAGATAATATCAAATGGAGATCCGAAATATAATATTTTGTGGCTGACATAATGCTGCCAGACGAGATAATCTTATCGTAGACATTATGACATCCATATATTGTTTTATATTCCCTTATAAGACTCTGAGAATTTCCAACATTATTATATCTTTTGTGAGACATTCCATGTCCCCTCAGAATATAATGTCCCGATTGTGGCCTGACAGCAATATAGATTACCTCCCCTTCAATCAACAAGGCTGCATGCCATGCATAGGCACATGACTGGATGATCAACTGTGGCTTTTCATTGTCCCTCATGCCTTCTTCAACCCTGACCATCCAGAAAATTCAAAGGACAACCTCCCTGCAATGCATGCACCTACAACAGCCCTCACTGCCTCACACACCAACATGATGGTCATGTTTATTGCTCACGGTCTTGTGGGAATGCAACATGAGGACATCCACTGTCATCCCACCTATCCTCAACGCTGACAAGAGACTCTGTGAAGGAAGCAATGGAGGTCCTGTGAGTTAATTTTTCCTTTTGGTAATTACGCCACTAAATTAGTTTGTTTCATTGCTTATTCTGCATGTTGACCAATTTCTTCAGTGGCAAGGGATGGTGAAAACCACCGCCACATCACCCTGAGACTCAATGATTTCAAGGCATTCCATCGAGGATTTGTTGAGTGCTGGGATGGACTGGGTGGTCACTCAGAATGCCCCAGTCGGAATCATAATACACTATGGCCAAAACCAGCCACTGCTCACTGCACAGCAGGAAGATGATGAGCATACCAACTAGCAGAATGATCGGGACTATCAGAATATATGTCAACTTACATTCTCGCTGGCCACTCACATCGGGTAACCCACTGGTCATCTTCCCCTCAGACCTCTGCATTCTGAAAACGGATGGATTTTGTGAAGCTACATCCTTGTAAAGGAGTGACACAACATGCCAGCAGAACAGATAACTGAAGCCAATCCAGTACTCTACAATAAACCTGAAGACGATCCTTCTCGTCAGGTGATTGAACTCGAAACCCTCCCTCTCCTTGACAAGGATGGGTTCAAAATTGTGTTCAATCCTTAAGGGCTGTACATCCCTCGTTGGTCACCCCTTATACGTGCAGTGCTCTGCTCAACTTTGAGTGAGTGCATGAGCTGTATCAAAACCTGGAGGATGTGCACAGGATCTCCGCTTGCATTCACTCATACCATGGGCAACATTCAATCCAAGATGTCAGATATGATCATGGTGACAATAATGTGGACATCAGGCATGGTGCCTCCATTCTGAGAGGCACTGAGTCCCAGATCTACAACATCTTGTTGCACTGCATCCGAAATGAGGCAAAATTTCATGTGGTCCAACTCAGACTGGTCACAAGTGCATGTTCTGGAACCATGGCCAAAGCTTCGGCAGGGAAGCAAGTCTGGAAGAAGTGTTTACAAATGTGCAAGGCTTCACTTCCACATCAGTGCTTCAAGCAAAAGGTGTCTGGGGATGGTCAGCCTCAGACATTGAGATTCGAAAACACAAACACTTTGGATGTTTCGTGATTGGTGGAGGGACATTGAAACAGATGGTACATCTCATTAATTGCACATATCTTTATTTTCTGAACTCTCTTTTCTCTTTCTCCCACAATGGACCATATTCGACCTCATCACTTGGCCCCTACTGAGGGCCTGGAGTCATTACAGCGTCATGAGCATGATTAAGGACTCAATCATTGTTTTCCAACCCAACATAAGCTTTGTGATATCCCCCAGTCATATCAAAATTTCACCAATTTCCTACCAGGTTATCCAAGAGCTGTTCAAATGCTTGTTGTACCCACTGACTGTGCTCCTTGAGTAGTTCTGGAACACACATAGACCCTTGCTTGATTGAATTCATATTGATGCTTGAATGCACACTGGCAATGCTAAGGTGCTATGTATGAAGCTCATGGACTGGTTCTCACCAAGAGTGTACTTACAACCGGATCTGTGGTTCAGCGCTGTGCCAATTGGCCAGTCGATTTGACAACTTGCACACCCCTCACACCCTCTCGCCAGTTGCAACAGTTGACATATGGAAATGCCCACTATGAGGTAAATATAATTATCTCAAATTGGATGATGTTCACAGGCATATCATGCATGGTTCACTATTTGCCATGCTATAGACAACATGCCAGATTCCATCTATAGCGCAATACCCAATGCCATGATGCAGGTTGCTTGTGATGCGGTGGATATTGCTCTTCAAATGTATATCAAAGACATAAAGAGTCTCATCAGCAAACACATCCTTGTGGAATTTTCACTGCTGTAGAAGGCAACTGTGACAGACAAGCCTGAAGGGTTGCGATTCAGTGACATGATGCTTTGAGCAGATGGCTTGATGAAGACCACCCACTCTCCTATTCACCAAAGACCCACTCATATCTCATGTGAGCACTTCTTGACATGCCCGATGGTGACTACAGATTGGTCCTGTCTACATTGGGAGGGAAGCTGGTATCATTCTTTGTGGAGCTGATTGTTAAGCACTGCACAGAGTCTGAGTAGCCCCCTTTTATCTCAGGAGGAAACTTCTTTTCTGTGGTTCATGTAGTGTACAAGGAAATGGAGCACAGAGCTCAGCTACTCTGTCTGGTTTGAAAGGTGACAAGGTCTCTAGGAGCATCATCCAGGCATTCACCCATGTTGCGGTGTGAAAGAAGATCAATCATGTTCCATGGAGTGCCAATTCTATTGCCCCAACCTCGGCGTGAAACACTCCTAATCCTAGTCAAGTTCCTTCCTTCCTCTCCAGGGATCGGTCTGCACATTTGTTGGCCATGATGTCATGTGAAGACATCCAAACGAGAGACCTGCATGGTGAATGGTCTGTGATGGAAGTGAAGCTTGTTTCACTGCAGTCGGTCCAACACAAGAGCATGCTACCATCTGAAGACTATGTGATTGTGGCTTACCAATCTTTTCAGACATCCTATGACCCCCTCAAAGCCCATCCACCTCCTTACTTTAATCTCTGTGATTGTATGTGCTGGTCTCTTGCCAAATATATTCCATCTACAGTTCACCTGGGGCTCCCCAACTGAGACTTCTAGCCATCCATCCTCTTCATTTGTAACCTGGACTGGACAACCAAGTTGCAGAAGGGGGTCAACTGGCACCCTTCCTTGTCATGATCATGATG